>WNWK01011004.1:0-66990 GCA_009830355.1 Cherax destructor
ATGGACTACTGAAATGGCTTTCCCACAATGCACCACTGGCTCCCGATTTTTTATACTCGCACACTGACCATGGAGACCCATTCTCTCACATGAGGGCCTACCAGCTTTCTCGGAAACCTTGGCTTGTAAGACGTATATATACAACCGAAACAGTCAAAGTTTGTTTTTATTTTTTAATAACTATAATATGTATAATTGTTTTCTGTATGTAAAACTGTAGTTATTCTTTAAAAAATGTATTTTTTGTGAATATTTTTGGGTTCCTGGAACGGATTAATTGTATTTCCATTATTTCTTATGGGAAATATTGCTTTGACTTTCGAACGTTTCGACTTTAGAACTAGCTCATGGAACGGATTAAGTTTGAAACTCGGGGTCCCACTGTACTAATTACAAAGAGGGCCACTATCATGGCTAGCATAACTAGGCATTTCAGGCAGACTAACTCTATATTGATACAGGTTATGGAGCATATTGATATTAAAGCTAGGTAACTGCATTACAGTTTGTAAATTTAGCAATGAGAATGGCTTTGTCTTGGCATGATACACAGTTTCTATTCAAGCTCCTATATTGGAGTATTTTAGGCAAACTTATGAGCAGAGGCACGGACACTGGCCTCTACTCCAGAAAAGATATTAGAGCTAGCAAATAAAACCCCCCTAAATTCCACCAATATAACGACATTTGTCTTTGCAAACATACAGGGTCTAAAGCCGTCAAAAAACAACAAAATTCCTTACATCAAGGGACTGTTCACGGAGTCAAATGCAATGTTTGCGGCATTCACAGAGACCCACATAAAGGATCATTATGACAACGAAATATGGATCCCAGGTTATAACCCTATTCAGATGCGACAAACTAAACAGGCAACAAGGGAAATTGGTCTGTACGTCACAGAGTCGCTCATTTTCTCCGAACTACTAAACACCTCAAATGATGTAGTTGAAGTTTTGGCGGTAAAGACTGAAAACCAAAACCTTGTCATTGTGGTGGTATACAAGCCTCCAGATGCAACTTCCCAGCAATTCCAGGAGCAGCTTTTGAAAATTGACCAATGTCTAGAAAATCTCCCAACTCCTGCCCTAAACATCTTACTACTAGGAGATTTCAACTTGAGACACCTAAAATGGAGGAGTATAACAAACAATGTTTTAGCAGAGATCACCCCAGGAGGCAGCGCAGATGAAAATTCACACACACACGAACTATTAAATCTCTGCACCAAATTCACCTTAAACCAGCAAATATTAGAGCCTACAAGACTAGAAAATACGCTGACCTCATCTTCACTAACAACGACGATCTGATACGGAATATAACCGTATCAAAGACAATACACTCAGATCACAACATAATAGAGGTACAGACATGTATGCACAGGGCTCCTGACCAGCAAAATGTGAACAGTCATGAAGGTCTCTTCACAAAATTCAATTTTAATAAAAACATACAATGGGATCAAGTCAACCATGTCCTAAATGAAACATGCTGGGAAGATATCCTAAACAACATGGATCCGAACAGTTGCCTAGAAAAAATAAACTCTGGTTCTTGAGATCTGCTCAAGACACATTCCATTAAGAAAAAGAAAGAGAAGATGTAAACTAGAAAGAGAGAGATGCTCCCTATACAGACGAAGGCGAAGAGTCACAGCTGCTGAGAGGGGCCAATGTATCTGAAATACGTAGAGGCACTGGTCAATAAAATTGCAAATATCAAATCTTACAGGAGACAAGAATCACAGGAAGAACTAAAAGCCATAAAGGAAATTGAAAAAAAAAAAAATACTTCTTCTCCTATGCCAAATCTAAGGGAAAAACAACATCCATTATTGGGCCTCTGCTTAGGCGGGATAAGACATACACAGATGACAACCAAGAAATGAGTGAGATATTAACCCTTTGACTGTTTCGGTCGTATATATACATACGTCTTACGAGCCACTGTTTCGGACGTATCTATACGCCTAAATTCTAGCGGCCTCAAATCAAACAGGAGAAAGCTGGTAGGCCTACATGTGAGAGAATGGGTCTGTGTGGTCAGTGTGCGCAGTATAAAAAAAATCGGGCAGCCAGTGGTGCATTGTGGGAACGCCATTTCAGTAGTCCTTGTTCTGCATGCCTAGCGGTAAGAATTATCTGACTCCCCGGCGCATCTGGGACTGTTTTCTTCCTCAATGATAGCTCTAACACAGATGGAAGTGTCTCTGAAGATGAATTTCATGGTTTTGAGGAGTTTGTGACTGAAAGCAATGCCCAGGATACCAGAAGGAAGGAAGGAAAAAAGAAAGAAAGTAAGGAAGGAAGAGATGAGAGGAAGGAAGGAAGGAAAGAAGAGATGAAAGGAAGGAAAGAAGGAAGGAGGAAAGGAAGGAAGGAAAGAGGAAAGAAAGAAAGGAAGGAGAGATGAGAGGAAGGAAAGAACAAAAGAAGAAAGAAAGAAAGGAGATGAGAGGAAGTCCACACACTTCAAGCGCTAAGGGAAGTTGATGGAGTGTCTAGTCATTATATATGTGTATATATATTATAGAACAATAGAAATAGGTTGGTAGGTAAGTAAGTAGGTAGGCAAGTAAGTAGGAAGGCAAGTAGGTAAGCAAGTAGGTAGGTAAGTAGGTACGTAAGTAGGTACGTAATTAGGTAAGTAAGTAGGTAGGAAGGACTGTGGGGAAGAGGAGCGTGGGACCCCATGAGTGTTGACAGGCAGTGAGGGTGGTGAGTGATGGTATAATATGTCATTTTGACAGCAGCCGCACCCTGACTCAGCATATTTACAAGTCCACACACTCACAACAACCAGCTTCCAGAAGCCTAATATCAGTTCTATAAAGTGTCCAGTGACTATATATGCGTATATATAGAAACCAGAAGGAAGGAGATGAAAGAAAGGAAGGAAGGTAGGTAGGTAGTAATGTAGGAAGGAAGGACTGTAGGAAGGAAGGTTGGAAGGCAGGAAGGAAGGAAGGAATAAAGGAAGGAAGGAATGATGACCCAGAAACAACAACCAGCTTCCAGAAGCTAATAGCAATTCTATGAAGTGTCCAGTGATTATATATGCGTATATATAGAAACCAGAAGGAAGGAAGAAAGGAAGGACGAGATGAAAGGAAGGAAGGAATGTAGGAAGGAAGGTTAGAAGGAATGTAGGAAGGAAGGAAGGTCAGAATGATGACCCAGACACAACAACCAGCTTCCAGAAGCTTATAGCAGTTCTAGGCACGTGTCCTGTGACTATGTGTGTATTTATAGAAACCAGAAGGAAGAAAGGAAGGAAGGAATGTAGGAAGAAAGGTTAGAAGGAATGTAGGAAGGAAGGAAGGTCGGAATGATGACCCAGACACAACAACCAGCTTCCAGAAGCTTATAGCAGTTCTAGGCACGTGTCCAGTGACTATGTGTGTATTTATAGAAACCAGAAGGAAGAAAGGAAGGACGAGATGAAAGGTAGTAAGGAAGGAAGGAAGGAAGGAAGGTAGGTAGGTAGATAGGTAGGTAGGTAGGAAGGAAGGAAGGAAGGAAGGAAGGAAGGAAGGAAGGAAGGTAGGAAGGAATGTAGGAAGGAAGGAATGACGACCCAGACGACCATCAACCTAGGATAATAATAATAATAATAATAATAATAATATTTTTATTTGGACATGATACAAAGAATTACATTTGGTTATTGAGATTACATGAGGTGTACATGCCAAAAGCCCCTAGTATGCAGGGCATTTTGGGCAGACTTAAAATTACTTAAAACTAAATTGTAAGAATTTTTGTAGATAGTATACAATGAGTAAAGGTGAGTATTTAAGCTATGAAATTTGAACATAGTTTTGTACTTTTGTCTTCATTATAAAATTAATTAAATCAGATTAAACAAATTAAAGCAATAATAATAGCTCTAACTACCTAACACAACTGCCTGCTACTATTTTGAAGAAAACTGCTCAGAAGATATGTTTTGTCTGTGCATATACAAAAAAACACCCACAAAAATGCAGAGACATTCGTTTTATGTGTGAGGAATGTAAAACACCACTGTGCATGTTTCAAAGAGTTCCACAAGCTGCAGAACTATTACGAACATGTCCAGTGACTGTACATTTGTATATATATTATACAACAATAGTAATAAAGATTTTTTTGTATTGTTCGTTTGTGTAAACAAGTTTTGTAAACAATATAAAGATACTAATGTTTATGTTATTATTTTGTTGCATACAAGGAATGTATATATATACATTGCACCTTACCTTGGCCTCACAGGCCACATAAGTTAGGTAAAAAAAGAAAATAGTGAAAAAAACAAGAAATCTATGAATGGAAGTAAACAAATGTTTACTGAGTGAGCGGCATTCACCGCTGTTGCCATACGCGGCTCATTTTCTGCCAACTTTACACCTCCATATCTCGGTAAGTATTGATGGCAAAAATCTGTTTTTTTTTTTTTTTTTCGAATATTTTGCGACAACAGAATGGCACTCAGGATTGAGGGTTGCGACAGTCAAGGGGTTAAAGTCCCAATACGACTCAGAGTTCAGCGAGCAACTGCCTAGACTAAGGGTCGACAATCCAAATGAATTCTTTATGAACAAAACGGAAAATTTGGTCATCTCAAAAATCTCGGATATTATTCTAACTCCACAAGACTTTGAAAAGGCAATAAATGACATACCTATGCACTCTGCGCCAGGCCCAGACTCATGGAACTCCGTGTTCATCAAGAATTGAAAGAAGCCCCTATCGTGTGCCTTCAGCATTCTATGGAGAGGAAGCATGGACACAGGGGTCATCCCATACAAACTAAAAACAACAGACATAGCCCCACTCCACAAGGGTGGCAGTAAAGCAATTGCAAAAAACTACAGATCGATAGCACTAACATTCCATATAAAAATCTTTGAGAGGGTTCTAAGACGCAAGATCTCCAACCACCTAGATACCCATCAATTACACAACCCAGGGCAACACAGGTTTAGAGCAGGTTGCTCCTGCCTGTCCCAGCTCCTGGACCACTATGACAGGGTCCTGGATGCTGTTGAGGATAAACAAAATACGTACAGTGGACCCCCGAGTTTCGTAAGGTTCTTATTTCGTAAACATCGTGTTTCGTAAGCTTTTTTCGATTTCGAGAATCGTAAAATGGCTCGTGTTTCGTAACGTATTAGACCTGTCCGCCTGCTCCGCGCCTGCGTGGGACGCAGGACGCCGCCAATGAAGCGTTGTTTACCATTGAGAGAACATTACCTAGCGCGCTCTTTCAAACATTCACACTACATTTGGTGTCTTTTTTGGTAGTTTAGTGATTGTCACTGTGAAATAAGTCACCATGGGTCCAAAGAAGCTTCCTAGTGGCACCCCTGTGGTAAAGAAAGTGAGGAACATCATCGAACTGAAGAAAGAGATTATAGAAAAATATGAGAGTGGCGTACGTCTGAGTGATCTTGCCAGGATGTACAACAAAACCCCATCTACTATCAGCTCTATCCTGGCAAAGAGAAATGAGATCAAGGAAGCTAATGTTGCAAAAGGGGTTGATATGTTAACGAAAAATAGATCGAAAACAGTGGATGAGGTTGAGAAGTTGTTGTTGATGTGGATCCATGAAAAACAGAGAGCGGGTGATAGTATTTCCATGGCGATAATTTGTGAAAAGGCAAGGAAGTTGCACGCAGATTTTGTCAAGACAATGCCTGCAACCAGTGGTGAGGCAAGTGATTTTAAAGCCAGCAAAGGCTGGTTTGACAGGTTTAAGAAACGTAGTGGCATACACAGTGTTGTGAGACATGGTGAGGCAGCCAGCTCAGACAAACGTGCAGCTGAAAAATTTGTGCATGAATTCTAGGGGTTCGTAGGGGCTGAACAATTCCTCCCCCAACAAGTGTTTAACTGTGATGAAACAGGCCTGTTTTGGAAGAAAATGCCCAACAGGACCTACATTACTCAGGAGGAAAAGGCGCAGCCAGGACACAAGCCTATGAAAGACAGGCTAACTCTTATGATGTGTGCCAATGCCAGTGGTGATTTTAAAGTGAAGCCTTTACTGGTGTATCACTATGAAAATCCCAGACCCTTCAAGAATCACAGTGTTGACAAGAATAATTTGTGTGTGCATTGGAAGGCTAACACCAAGGCATGAGTCACTACGGAGATTTTCAAGGAATGGGTGACTGGAGTGTTTGGCCCTACTGTGAATAAATACCTCTTGGAAAAGAAATTGCCACTCAAGTGCCTCCTGATACTGGACAATGCTCCTGCTCACCCTCACAACGTGCAAGAGTGTTTGTCTGACAAGTTTAATTTCATCAGAGTGAAGTTCTTGCCTCCTAACACCACTCTTCTTCTCCAGCCCATGGACCAGCAGGTCATTTCCAACTTCAAGAAACTGTACACCAAAACACTGTTTGAAAAGTGCTTTGAAGTGACCTCGGACAGAGTTGACCCTAAGAGAGTTCTGGAAAGATCACTTCAACATTGTGCATTGCATATGCCTTATAGGTAAGGCTTGGGAGGGAGTGACTTCCAGGACTTTGAACTCTGCTTGGAGACCATTCTGGCCAGGTTGTGTCCAACAGAGGGATTTTGAAGGATTTGAGGCTGACCCTGACCTTGACCCTGATGACCCTGTGACTGTTGTGGACTCTATTGTGGCATTGGGGAACAGCCTGGGGTTGGAGGTGAGTGGTGAGGATGTGGAAGAGTTGGTGGAGGAGCACAGGGTAGAGCTAACAACTGAAGATCTGCAAGAGCTTCATCTGGAACAGCAACAGACCACAGCTGAGGTTATTGCTTCAAAGGAGGAGGGTAAGAGACAGAAGGAGGTGCCCTCTTCAGTGCTTAAGGAGATGTGTACAAAGTGGAATGAGTTGCAGACATTTGTTGAAAGACACCACCCTGAGCAAGCTGAAATGAGCCTTCTGTGCAGCCACTTCAGTGACAGAGCCATGTCGCACTTCAGGAAAGTGTTGAAGGGTCGCCAGAAACAGAGGACTCTGGACAGTTACTTTACCAGGCAGGGGTCTGGTGACTCTCAAGCTGGTCCTAGTGGCATTAAAAGACCAAGAAGGAAGTAACCCCAGAGAGGGACTTGTTACCTGAAGTCCTTTTGGAGGGGGATTCCCCTTCCAACCACTAACTCCCTGCCTCTATCAGCAACTCTACCTTCCAGATACCTGCAACTCTTCAATAAAGGTAAGTAAATGTATATATATATATATATTGTTTTTAATTTAGTATGTGAATATTTTTTTGTGGAACGGATTAATTGTATTTACATTATTTCTTATGGGAAATAATGGTTCGAATTTCGTAAACTTCGTGTTAAGTACTAGCTCCTGGAACGGATTAATTACGATACTCGGTGGTCCACTGTACAGTGCACACTCATCGAATGTCACCACTGCTGCACTGTCAACAGTGGAGGGACACTAGTCTTACATCATGCTTCAAGGGAACTTATTATTATTTTTATTATTATATATACTACTCCCACATATCCAAAACATTGCTGGGACCTATAAATACTATGTATATATTTCTAGACAATAGTATGTGACTAAGGTAGGTAAAAATGTTTACCTGTCACTGTGTTTGTGACTATTTGAGTACTATTTCAGTACCTAATATTAGTGTCAGAACAAAGATTAGCTATGAAATCACAAGAACTACTACAAATTGTAATTATCAGAACATAAAAATTATACAAATTAAAAAAAAATGAGGAAAAAAGGTATATTGGCAACACTTCTGCAAGCGGCAGCGCTTCATGTTGCCATCAGGTGAGTGACAAGCGCCGACTTTGCGGCCTTATTTCTCCGTAAGTACTGACTCTAGAATTTTTTTTTACATCATGTAAAAAAAATGTCCTCCTTATTTAAAAAAAAAAATTGGGTGCGCTGGGCAAGAGAACGTAGATATACGTTTGGACTAAAGAGTTGTTGGTACACATGTGTTGTATTGGTCTTTTGCCTATAGTAAAAGTAAGAGCACAGCTCTTGCTCCAATAATACTGCTGCTGTGTAAATATCACAAGCAACAAAGAATATGTCACATAACATTGCAGTTATCAGTGAGATTGTAGAGAAGATTGTGAATAGAAAAATTAGTATATTTTATAGTTGAATACTATATGGTTTTACAATGTTAATGCTCTCTAATCTAGCCATACCTCATGTATGGTATCTGTGCCACCTGGGGATCAACAACAACTTATCATCTTAAACCTGTTGTTACTCAGCAAAAATCATCTATCAGAATAATCACTCATTCAGGCTCCAGGCAACACCCCCATCCTCCCTACATCCTTATTCAAAAACTTAAATTTGCTTAACATACAAAATATTCACACTTTCTGCTGTGCACACTGTCTACAAGACTTACAATTCAAACATTAACCCAGAGATTCATTCCTGTCTGGAGGGCTGCAACAGAGCACTTGGACACAATACAAGAAACAAGTGTCTCTTTGGCATTCCATGTGTACATCTCAACCCATTCAAAAACTCCATGCATATAAAAGGCCCAAAAATTAGGGAACTCGCCACCTGAAAATGCCAAAAGTTTCCCCATCTGCCAACATCTTTACTAATATTGTTAAAAAGCATCTATTAAATCTCACATAAAGATTATTTCCATTAATTGTCTTTAAATTCTTATGTCTTTAACCCTTTCGGGGTTTCGGAAGTACTAGTACGGTGTAATATGCGCTGGGGTTTTCCATGTACTAGTACGCATAAATTCAAGCGGCTTCAAATCGAGGGGGAGAGAGCTGGTAAGCCTGCATGTGATAGAATGGGTCTATGTGGTAAGTGTGCGCAGTAGGAAAAAATCTATGCACCCGCATTGCATTGTGGGAGTGGTAATTCAGTGCGCCTTTGTCACCAAGCCATGCGGTAGGAATACCTAACTCCAGCAGTGTGTGTGGTAGGGAAGGCAGTGGGGGAGTGGGGAAGGCAGTGGGGAGTGGGGAAGACAGTGGGGTGGGTGGGGAAGGCAGTGGGGGAGTGGGGAAGACAGTGGGGTGTGGGAAGACAGTGGGGTGAGTGGGGAAGACAGTGGGGTGGGTGGGGAAGACACTGGGGGGAGTAGGGAAGACAGTGGGGAGAGGGAAGGCAGTGGGGGGAGTGGGGAAGCAATGGGGAGATTGGGGAAGACAGTGGGGGGTTGGGAAGACAGTGGAGTGGGTGGGGAAGGCAGTGGGGGGAGTGGGGAAGACAGTGGGGGTGGGGAAGACAGTGGGGTGGGTGGGGAAGACAGTGGGGGTGGGGAAGGCAGTGGGGGGTGGGGAAGGCAGTGGGGGGAAGGCTGGCTGGTTGGCTGGCTGGCTGGCAGGCAGGCAGGCAGGCTGGATGGCTGGCTGACCAGCTGGCTGACTAGCTGGCTGGCTAGCTAGCTGGCTCTGTAACACATGTACACATAAATACATAGTGTAAATAACCTAGGATAAATACATAGTGTAAATTACCTAGGATAATCCAAAAAATCCAGACTGAAAAATATTATATCAGGACTCAGATGTGGCAGTGTTGGTTCAATAGTGACTGTCTCTGAGACAGAGAGAGACAGAAAGAGAGACAAACAGACAGGCAGATAAAACAGTGAAAACAAATAAATGGAAGGCAGTGTACCCTCATTTGTCAAATGTCATCACTCATTAGTTTGGTGATAAGACGAGGCTGGCTGGCTGGCTGGCAGGGAGGCAGGGAGCCAGGCAGGGAGGGAGGGAGGCAGGCAGGCGAAGGCAGTGTATCCTCATCAAATGTCAAACTAATTAGTTTAGCGATAATAATAAGATAAGAGGACGCTCACCCCTCATCAATGTCACTGCTGTAATTAGATTAGTGATAAAACTGACACACTTACACCATGCTTCAATAATAATAATAATAATAATAATAATTATTATTATTATTATTATTATTATTATTATTATTATTACAGTGGTACCTCGACTTACGATGGTCCCCAAACACACCCTTTTATGTAAGTTTATTTTTTTAAATGCTTTTGTAAGTGTAATTTTGGGGGTCTAAAAGGACTAGTCTATTTTACATCATTCCTTATGGGGATAAATTCGTTTGGTAATGGCACTTGAACAGCATTCTGGAATGAAAAAATATCGTAAGTCGAGGTACCACTGTATTATATTATCCTGTGTTCCTGTGAGATAGACACAGCCAGCCAGCCAGCCAGCCAGCCAGCCAGCCAGCCAGCCAGCCAGCCATGTGCCCAAAGAAAGCTCCTAGTGCCAGCTCTTTGCTAAAGAAGGCGAGAAACACGATAGAATTCAAGAAAGAACACACCAGACAGGGTACTTCCCCATACTAGGCAAGGTACTTCCCCACACCAGGCAGGGTACTTCCCCACACCAGGCAGGGTACTTCCCAACACAAACCAGCCAGGGTACTTCCCCACACAAACCAGCCAGGGTACTTTATTACGATCAGGGCTTCATCTATGGGCCTGTTTTGGCCCGTCGTAACAAGATATTTAAATAAAGGTATTGAAAAGGGGAGAATGACCCAAAAGGTAAAATTCGTTATATTTATTATACGATAATTCAATCATATGATCTAATAATTCTCCATCACAATATATGTAACATCTGACTCATGGGCTCGTACAGTACTTCAAGGCTATAAGGTTGAATTCTTAAACTCAGAGAAAATCTACTCCTTGACAGTAGAGGGTGCGTGAACCTACTCGGACTAACAGCTTTTTAAGAGTAGGATAACTTAGAAGAAACCATAAGACTACTAAGAGTGAGAATCGACTTGTTGGGAGAGAGATCGTGAACCCACTGACGATCGTCAATTTTGGGTGAAACGACGTCATGTAGGTCACGTGACTGAGGGAGGAGAACGGCCCCTAAACAAGTGACCGATAGTAACACTAGTGGTCTCCCACTACATGAACAGCACAATAAAATGGTCTAACATTGTAAAACAAAATTACAATGTAACATCCTACCTAAAACATAGCTAAATCAAATAATAGTATAAAGTAAGACATTTTCGTTTTAGCTAATAATGAAAATATCTCCAATATACCATTATGATAAAAATATACACAATATAAAATGTTGGGCCAGGGCATACCTGTAACACCTCCCCCTCACGACCACAGGTCGCACCAAACATAAAATATCAGAAGCCCAAAACCTCCTACATATAGTAAAATTACTGGAATATGAACACAATAATGATAAAGTTTTTAGAAACTTCTTACTTGATGTCCAAATTTATCTCTCACATTACACAGGAGATACTCTCATTTAACATATAAACAAAGACAAAGTACTACTGCGTCTCCATTTTTGATAACTATTTCTTCTCCGTACAAGGGCAGTGTAGTTAACAGTGCAGGGACTCCATACAACTCCAGGTTAATGTTGTGATGGAACAGGCACCGCCGATATAGCAGCCAGGCATAACTTGCTTTTGTACATGGAGAATAATGGAAGGCAGCCGTTAAGAGGTGATAATCCTATCCTAGCAGCTGGAGTGGCTTCAAGGTGTATATAACTGAAGAGTGGTCATGACACTCCACCTTAGCTCAACACTCCGCATCATCAAAGTCTAGCTAACACGTAACCTCATAACTGTTGAAATACAAAAAAACATTAAACATGAGAATACGTATATAGATAAATAAATGGACAAATAAGTTACTCTATGGAACTTAACCATCAAGTACTTTGGTAATTTTTACTTTTAAATTCTCAATTACAATCAAGGACGCAAAAAAGCGTCAGCTTATATGATATAAGTTTAAGTCATAGCCAGAAAACATGGTTTGTGTGTGTAGGAAGGGGGGGGTCACTCGACCGCTCAGGTCGGATGGACATCAACTCCTCTTTCAACAAAGTCAAGTACAAACTTAAAGACCACACAAGAGCAGTCAACAGACAAGCTCCTGGACCTCGACCATGAGGAAAAGTTTACTGTCAGACCACACAACACTACGAGGGAGGTGCACTTGTAACACCAGAACCTGACCATATACCAAGTGGAAGAAAACTACCCAGAATCTCTGAACGAAAACTGGACCTCCACCAGCTCTACGAGAAAGAGCGGGATTCCTTCTGCAACTATCATGAACAGGTCAAACAATTACCTGCAAGACGAGACAACGAAGAAACCGACCAGCATATTTCCACTCAGCTCACTTTTATAGAAATCATATGACTGTTTAAGCACATCTCTAGTAGCACCCTGCAGAGATAGTCCAATTTTGAGCACCTGGAGAAATGAGTGGGTCCGTTAGCGGGAGCTCACGATACTGTTCCGAGACCAGAAAAGAAGTAAAGAGGCGGCGAAACCTCAGACATTACCTCATGCAGTTCTTTTCAGTAATAATTTTCTAACTAGCAACCGCTTGCTACACACTAAAAGGTGACACTGTAGATACACAATGAACATATAAATAACATTAGATCAGTCAAAACTCTTTCAGTGAAACGTGAAGTTGGCGAGAGACAGCTTGATACAGTACATACACCATGAACATATAATTATCACATGTTCAATCAAAACGCTATCTCGGTGAAAACTGAAGTCTGAGAGAAACAGTCAGGGTGATTTGAACAGTTGACTAACCATCAACTGCCAGAGCCTTTTATCCAAACGAGCCACAGACTGTGGGCCAGACACTGTTAAAGAGTGGCGTATGTGGCAACCAAAAACACGGCACCACTACAGCGATGAACACAGACGAGGGTGATGACGAAACACTAATGGAAGATGAACCCAGGTGGGGGCAGCGTTGCCTTTCACACAAACGCGCCTCACCTTCATATCCTTAATCTTCTGAAACCTTTTACGTACATGCAGCATACAGCCATTTTCTGCTTCAGAGACTCGCCAATATACCAATCTGGCGGAAGTACCAGCAGACCTCTGCTCAGGGACTAGTTTGTCAAGCTAGTATGTCAGAAGGGCACTGACTTCTGCTCATGACACTGCTCCACCAGTGTTATCCGCACAAGACTTACTTGCTTTGCAGAACAGTTAATCAAGTTCTGTTCAAATACTCACCAGTTTAGTGGAAACATAAGCAGACGTCTGCTCAGGGACTAGTATGTCAGACAGATGCAAACTTCTGCGCAGGGACTAGCTTATTACACAAAGGCTAGTGTGTCAAAAGTATACGCTGACTCCTGCTCAGGGACTAACTTGTACTATAGAGGCTAGTGTGTCAGAAGTGTACCAACTTCTGCTCAGGGACTAGCTTGTAGCATAGAGGCTAGTATGTCAGGAGGCATAGGCAGGTTCCTGCTCAGGGACTAACTTGTACTATAGAGGCTAGTGTGTCAGAAGTGTATCAACTTCTGCTCAGGGACTAGCTTGTAGCATAGAGGCTAGTATGTCAGGAGGCATAGGCAGGTTCCTGCTCAGGGACTAGTTTGTACTATAGAGGCTAGTGTGTCAGAAGTGTATCAACTTCTGCTCAGGGACTAGCTTGTAGCATAGAGGCTAGTATGTCAGGAGGCATAGGCAGGTTCCTGCTCAGGGACTAACTTGTACTATAGAGGCTAGTGTGTCAGAAGTGTATCAACTTCTGCTCAGGGACTAGCTTGTAGCATAGAGGCTAGTATGTCAGGAGGCATAGGCAGGTTCCTACTCAGGGACTAGTTTGTACTATAGAGGCTAGTGTGTCAGAAGTGTATCAACTTCTGCTCAGGGACTAGCTTGTAGCATAGAGGCTAGTATGTCAGGAGGCATAGGCAGGTTCCTGCTCAGGGACTAGTTTGTACTATAGAGGCTAGTGTGTCAGAAGTATAAGAACTTCTGCTCAGGGACTAGCTTGTAGCATAGATGTTAGTATGTCAGGAAACTTTCAAAAAATACTAATACTGGAAGTGAAACCTTTTCCCAGGCATCACGAATGACAACATCTTGAAGTAAGTACGAAGAGCATCTGGCTTTCCCTGAAGTGTCGGTCGCGTCTCTACGTTCATGTCCAGTCTGCTGGACATGAATACCTCCAAAATGACTTCTTCCAGGCGACGAAGGAGTTCCAAGCGAGATACTCAGAAGAAATGCAGCAGCACGAGACAATGTGACGAGAAAATCGTAGTTTCCAAGCATGTCTTAAGGTTCAGACGAGCCGCTTCTCTAAGCGTCCTCATAACTGAGTCACAACACCAGTTGCTGAAGCAACGACTCAGACAATAACAGAGACAGGAAGACAATCGCTGGCTCACACATGAGGAAAACAATGTGAGAAAGTACATGTCGCTTGTCATAAGTTCCTTTGACAAGTCCGACTCAAACAGTGACTTCCCCGGCATAAACATCCTGTCAAGAGCACTGTTAATCTCTTCGTGACAGCATGACATTCTTTACTACTTCCTCAGACAAATTCCTTTGAAGAATTCTCGGCAGTATCACCCATGACCGTAGCGTCACCCTGACTTCTCTCTCTCCAAGAATAGTCCTTACAGTTTTTTCCTCACCTCCGCTGAACACTTGTTCCGGAGGACCAGAGGTGATAATCTCACACCACACACTGTTTCCGTAAAAGCTTGAACAAATATGAGTTTTGCTTCTCATATTAGCTTTTAATGTCTGCAAGACAGACAATAAGAATAGTACTACAAAGATTTCTATTTGCAGAAATTGTACAGAGGCACCAGCATTAACAGCTAGAACAGTAGCTGAACCAACAATGCCAACAGCAAGGCTGCAGAACAAATTAATGAAGTCCACATTAATCTGCAGCGAACATTAAGGAACCAGAGAGTAGGTTCTGTTCCAAAATGTCATTACTAACTTTTATCCTTTCAACACATGGTACCAACTAGAATGATATGCTTCGTCCCAGGACAGCGGTGACTCACAAAAATGACTGAAAGGTTCTTGGTCCCAAAACTAACGGTGAAAACAACAGCACCAACCATGCTAACTTCCATCGTGTGGATGCTCAGGACCCTGGGTTACAGGTACTGAGAGGAATGTCCAACAACAGAGAGGGAGACAAATCAATCACCAGAGCTCCAACTGTAAAGAGAGGCACCTACCAAGAACTCGCCAAAGTGAATCCTTTCATTCTGCCCAATAATGGTGTTGCCAATACCAAAAGCAAAAGGGGAAGAGACATAGTTACTTATACCCCGTAGTTGCTTATCTTCAGGGTGAGTGGTAAGCGAGAGCCAAACATCAGTAGCTATCCTTGCTGGGAGACAAACACAAGTTAGCAACTTCCCATTCTAGAGACTTCTCTGTACAGACTGTCAAATATAAAGTCGAGACCTAGCTCCCCTATCTGATGGTTCAGAGCGACTGCATGAAAAGTACACTTGAGCCTCAGATGATCCTGACATTATGAAAATAAGTTCATAACAAGAATGATTATGTTGCTTAAGAGAATTTAGATCATATCTCCTTTCCCTTGGATCAAACCTCCCAGACAGAGGCCCCCATTTATTACTATCAGGGCTTCATCTATGGGCCTGTTTTGACCCGTCGTAACAAGATATTTAAATAAAGGTATTGAAAAGGGGAGAATGACCCAAAAGGTAAAATTTGTTATATTTATTATACGATAATTCAATCATATGATCTAATAATTCTCTTTCACAATATATGTAACATCTGACTCATGGGCTCGTACAGTACTTCAAGGCTATAAGGTTGAATTCTTAAACTCAGAGGAAATCTACTCCTTGACAGTAGAGGGTGCGTGAACCTACTCGGACTAACAGCTTTTTAAGAGTAGGATAACTTAGAAGAAACCATAAGACTACTAAGAGTGAGAATCGACTTGTTGGGAGAGAGATCGTGAACCTACTGACGATCGTCAATTTTGGGTGAAACGACGTCATGGAGGTCACGTGACTGAGGGAGGAGAATGGCCCCTAAACAAGTGACCGATAGTAACACTAGTGGTCTCCCACTACATGAACAGCACGGTAAAATGGTCTAACATTGTAAAACATAAAATTACAATGTAACATCCTACCTAAAACATAGCTAGATCAAATAATAATATAAAGTAAGACATTTTCGTTTTAGCTAATAACGGAAATATCTCCAATATACCATTGATAAAAATATACACAATATAAAATGTTGGGCCAGGGCATACCCGTAACAACTTCCCCACACAAACCAGCCAGGGTACTTCCCCACACAAACCAGCCAGGGTACTAACCCACACAAACCAGCCAGGGTACTTCCCCACACAAACCAGCCAGGGTACTTCCCCACACAAACCAGCCAGGGTACTTCCCCAAACAAACCAGCCAGGGTACTTCCCCACACAAACCAGCCAGGGTACTTCCCCACACAAATCAGCCAGGGTACTTCCCCACACAAACCAGCCAAGGTACTTCCCCACACAAACCAGCCAGGGTACTTCCCCACACACACCAGCCAGGGTACTTCCCCACACACACAAGCCAGGGTACTTCCCCACACAAACCAGCCAGGGTACTTCCCCACACCAAGCTCAAACAAATGTCTTATTTTAGGTTAAATGTTTTATTTTAGGTTAATATAGACATTTTCATTACTCCATCTATGATATTTTCTTCAAAATTATATAAGAAACACGTTACATATCATATAGCATAATAAACATTGATATGTACAATGTTTATATGCTATCGAGTGTGAGTCGGGTGGAGAGTAAACATTACGTTTTCTCTGATGCAGCGTTAGACAAAACTGTAAATCTGGCATCTGGTGCAGTAACCGCCCTTCATACGTGTTTGTTTACAATTCTCGGCATGAATTATTCATTACTTCTCCCTTTGTTTATGATGGCATCTAAAGGTAGTTGTTAGAAATGATTAAGCTCAGTGAACATGGTAATAACATGGCTGTATAATGTAATAATATGGCTGTGTAGTGAAGCCCCGGGTGGGGGGCTACATACGTGTACCTACGTCTACAGGCTACCTACACTGAATTCCTACAAATAAATACTACAAACCTCTCTCCCTACATTAAGACTACAAATATTTTAAAGTAAGTAAAGAATGTACAGTGGCAGTAAAAGACAAAGAAGGGAAGTAACCCTGGAAAAGGACTGTGTACCTGAAGTCTTAATGGAAGGGGATTCCCCCTTCCAAACAATAGCAACTCCTCCTTCCTCTCCCCTCCCGTCTTCCACACATCATGTGTCATTGTTTTCTGTGTAATTAAATGTATATTTAATGTGTAAAAAAAAATTTTTTAATTCTTTTGGTTGTCTGGAATGGATTAATTTCATTTACATTATTTCTTATAGGGAAAATGGTTTTGAAAATCGTGAATTTTGAATTTCGGCAGACTCTCTGGAACAGATTAATCACGATTTTCAAGGGTTCACTGTACCCAAAAGCTCCATTTTCTGTCACCAGTGGGTGCACATCTATTAGTTGGAAGAACTTTATACTCAAATTCAATATGCAATATGACATTTATAACAAATGATACTATAGATAGTGATGAAATGGCTGTAATTCACTACACAAATCTGCAGCAGCATTTTTTTCATGATGCTGTAAAGTTCCATCAGAGTTCCACAGAAAATTAAACCCTGCTGAACAAATGGCTCATTTTCAAATGTATATTCAGCACCACAACTTTGATGCTGATGCAACAGAAAGAGAGTGCTGGAAATTGAAATTTTATATTTTGACCCTCATCTGGGATCTTCAGTTTATCATATTTTCTATTTTAGGAATTAGAGAGTATTCTTGTCATTAGTGTAAGTGTTATGACTCAATGTCACCCATCATCCTCAGACTGCTCTCTGTGGTAATAACTGTGATAGTCATATATTTACAAATTACCACTAACGATGCTATTATGCACATGTTGGAGTTAATATATACCGCACTTGAGAAGAAAGAAGTCCCACTGGGAATCTTCATTGATCTACGCAAAGCTTTTGATACAGTCGACCATGATTTACTGCTCACAAAATTAGCACATTATGGTATAAGGGGGCACCCACTCAACTACCTAAAGTCATCCCTCACCAACAGAAGCCAATACGTGTACACAAATGGAGCGAACTCTTCCACACAACAAATTACAGTCGGAGTCCCTCAAGGAAGTGTCCTGGGGCCACTCCTATTCCTCATTTACATAAATGACCTACCGAATGCATCACAACTACTCAACCCCATTTTATTTGCAGATGACACAACATATGTCTTCTCTCACCCAAATCCAGTTATACTGGCCAACACTGTTAATGCCGAATTACAGAAAATATCAACATGGATGACGACTAACAAGCTTACTCTCAATACTGACAAGACCTACTTCATACAGTTTGGAAGCAAAGCCACAAATGTTCCACTTAACATAACGCTCAATGGTACACCCATCACAAGACTCACAGAGGGAAAATTCCTAGGAATCCACCTTGACAGTAGCCTTAAATTCCAAACACACATACAACAAATTTCTAAGATACGCTATTATGTACCACAATCAGCTCTCCTTGCACTATATCATTCACTTATCTACCCCTATCTCACCTATGGAATCTGTGCATGGGGATCAACAACATTAAATCACCTTAGACCACTCATAACACAACAAAAGGCCGCAGTCAGAATGATAACAAATTCCCACTCTAGACAGCATACTCCACCAATATTCAAAAGTCTAAAACTACTCACCATAAAGAACATTCATACTTACTCTTGTGCCTACTATATATATAAAACTTTACACTCTAATACAAACCCTCCGCTCAAAATTCTCCTCACCAACTTTAATAGGACCCATGACCACAACACAAGACACAGATCACTTTTTGATATACTGTACCCCGTGTTCATATCAACCTATGTAAAAATTCTATGCACATAAAGGGCCCCAGAATCTGGAATTCACTACCAGTAAATATTAAGATAATCTTGTCTGAAAATCAATTTAAGACTCAACTCAAAAACCACCTACTCACCCAAAACTAAATGGTCATACTATAAACTACTTTGAAAAATGCTCATTATTACTTTCCTATACGATAATCTCAATTTTTAATAATATGTTACTATTATGTTACCCCCTACTCAATCAAAACTAAATACTCATATTATAAGTTAATGTCAAAAATGCTCAATGTTATTTTCCTTAAGATAATCTCAATTCCATATTACCATTCGAGAATCTAAACACCTGTAACAATCTAATATCATCATTTAATAATTTAAACAGTAAAATTTCATCATATTGTAATATTGAAAACAATTTTTAACTAGAATAAACTCAATAAATTTCTCTAATGTTAAGTAAATAGTCTTTAAGTTACTAGATTAAGCTGCCCCTAATGCCATGGCATGTCAGTGGCTCTCCTTGCACTCAATTTACATTGTAACTACCAATACCTATGTAATCTGCAATCTGCAATGAAATAAAATTTACTTTACTTTACTACTTACTAACATTTTTCCCTCTGAAACTATTCTGATATAGACGGTCCTTATTTTTTCTAATACAGTGGACCCTCGGTTTTCGTTGATAATTCTTTCCAGAATGCTGTTCGAGTGCCATTACCAAACGAATTTGTTCCCATGAGGACGAATGTAAATTAGATTAGTCGTTTCAGACCCCCAAAAATACACTTACGTACATAATTGTTCGAGTTGGGAGCTGTACGAAAACCAAGAATCCACTGTATTCTTTTTCAGAGTCTAATTCTTATTTACAGATTACTATTTAAAAGACAATGTATAGCAGTACAGCCTCTCCTCACTTAGCGATGTACTCGTTTACCGACACCTCGGACTTATGACAGGCTCTCTGATTGGTATTCATACCTAAATACAGTGGAACCCCGAGTTTTGGCCATAATCCATTCCAGGACCTAGGCCTAAACTCGAAGCGGCCGAAAGTTGAAGCAATATTTCCCATAAGAAATAATGTAAATACAATTAATCCGTTCCACCCAAAAATATTCACAAAAAATTCATTTTTTTAAAGAATAAATACTATAGTTTTACATACAGAAAACAATGAGAAATAAATATGAAGCACTAATTTTAATGGATAAATGAACATTTAAATCATTTTTACCTTTATTGAAGACTTGTTGGCATATAAGAGAGGCAGGAGAGTTTGTTTGGAGGCAAGACAAGATAGTCCTTCAATATAACACTAATATCAACTCTACAGCTTATTTATCTATCGCAATTCATCTAATATGACATAATAAACAATATTAATAACATAGAAACATGATATATACTCTAGAATGAATAAAATATGTCATATGTCTCTCTCCCTAACTGACAGTGTTGCTGTGTTGTTTGTTGTTGGGTGTATAAGGGCCACTGAAAGATAAGCCTTACAAAGTGATGGCCGCCAGAGACGGCGGTGTTGTCAGTCATCCTATATAACTCCAACAACATTGGAGGAGTTAAGTTTCTTGTCCTCATTTTTCTATTGCTTAATCGCTTAACTTACTTGCTACACTGTTAATGCTACACTTTATCGCTGGCTGGTGCTATAGCCTTTATCGACTCGTGCTGCTTTAGTATCGTACATATCGTAGAATCACTGAAGAAGGCACATTCTCCCCTCTCTCTTCCTACTTCACTTTGGTACTTTGCTACAATTTCTTTCTTCAATTCTATCATCTTTGTCACTTTCTTTACCAAAGGGCTGCCACTATGAAGTTTCTTTGGGCCCATGGTGGCTTATTTCCCAGTCACAATCAATAAACAAGCACTAAACACAATGCATTTATTGTGAAATGTTTGGATGAGCGCACAGGGTAATGTTCACTCAAGGATAAACAAAGCTAGACTGGCTCACGACGCCTGTGCAGGGAGGCACGCAAGCATGGGCAGGTGGACAGGTCTGGTACACCGGCCAAAACTTGGGGCAATGGCCGAAAGTCAGGACAAAATTAGGCTGAAAAAAGCAACCAAAACTCAAAGCGACCGATACTCAGGGTGGCCAAAACTCGAGGTTCCACTGTTGTGTATATTAGAGCTGATTTCCAATACAGTAGTCCCTCGGTTTTCGCCGAAAATTCGTTCCAGAATGCTGCTCAAGTGCCATTACCGAACGAATTTACTTCCTTAAGAAATAATGTCACGTAGGTTAGTGTATTTCAGACCCCCAAAAATACACTTGCAACTGCACTTACGAAAATACACTTACATAAATGTTCGAGTTTGGAGATGCACGAAAACCGAGGGACCACTGTACAGTGGACCCCCAAGTTTCGTAAGGTTCTTACTTCGTAAACATCGTGTTTCGTAAGCTTTTTACGATTTCGAGAATCGTAAAACCGCTCGTGTTTCGTAACGTATTAGACCTGTCTGCCTGCTCCGCGCCTGCGCGGGACGCAGGACGCCACCAGTGAAGCGTTGTTTACCATTGAGAGAACATTACCTAGCGTGCTCTTTCAAACATTCACACTACATTTGGTGTTTTTTTTTTGGTGCTTTAGTGATTGTCACTGTGAAATAAGTCACCATGGGTCCAAAGAAGCTTCCTAGGGGCACCCCTGTGGTAGCATTCATGCAGGGAGTGTAGCATTCATGCAGGGAGTGGAGCATTCATGCAGGGAGTGTAGCATTCATGCAGAGAGTGTAGCATTCATGCAGGGAGTGTAGCATTCATGCAGGGAGTGTAGCATTCATGCAGGGAGTGTAGCATTCATGCAGGGAGTTTAGCATTCATGCAGGGAGTTTAGCAGGCATGCAGGAAGTGTAGCAGACATGCAGGGAGTTTAGCATTCATGCAGGGAGTTTAGCAGGCATGCAGGAAGTGTAGCAGACATGCAGGGAGTTTAGCATTCATGCAGGGAGTGTAGCAGGCATGCAGGGAGTGTAGCAGACATGCAGGGAGTTTAGCATTCATGCAGGGAGTTTAGCAAGCATGCAGGGAGTGTAGCAGACATGCAGGGAGTTTAGCAGGCATGCAGGGAGTGTAGCAGACATGCAGGGAGTGTAGCAGGCATGCAGGGAATGTAGCAGACATGCAGGGAGTGTAGCATTCATGCAGGGAGTTTAGCAGGCATGCAGGGAGTGTAGCAGACATGCAGAGAGTGTAGCATTCATGCAGGGAGTTTAGCAGACATGCAGGGAGTGTAGCAGACATGCAGGGAGTTTAGCAGGCATGCAGGGAGTGTAGCAGACATGCAGGGAGTGTAGCAGCCATGCAGGGAGTGTAGCAGGCATGCAGGGAGTGTAGCAGGCATGCAGGGAGTGTAGCAGGCATGCAGGGAGTTTAGCATTCATGCAGGGAGTTTAGCAGGCATGCAGGGAGTGTAGCAGACATGCAGGGAGTGTAGCAGCCATGCAGAGAGTGTAGCAGGCATGCAGGGAGTGTAGCAGGCATGCAGGGAGTGTAGCAGGCATGCAGGGAGTTTAGCATTCATGCAGGGAGTTTAGCAGGCATGCAGGGAGTGTAGCAGACATGCAGGGAGTTTAGCAGGCATGCAGGGAGTGTAGCAGACATGCAGGGAGTGTAGCAGGCATGCAGGGAGTTTAGCATTCATGCAGGTAGTTTAGCAGGCATGCAGAGAGTGTAGCAGACATGCAGGGAGTGTAGCATTCATGCAGGGAGTTTAGCAGGCATGCAGGGAGTGTAGCAGACATGCAGGGAGTTTAGCAGGCATGCAGGGAGTGTAGCAGACATGCAGGGAGTGTAGCATTCATGCAGGGAGTTTAGCAGGCATGCAGGGAGTGTAGCAGACATGCAGGGAGTTTAACAGGCATGCAGGGAGTGTAGCAGACATGCAGGGAGTGTAGCAGCCATGCAGGGAGTGTATCAGGCATGCAGGGTGTGTAGCAGGCATGCAGGGAGTTTAGCATTCATGCAGGGAGTTTAGTAGGCATGCAGGGAGTGTAGCAGACATGCAGGGAGTTTAGCAGGCATGCAGGGAGTGTAGCAGACATGCAGGGAGTGTAGCAGCCATGCAGGGAGTGTAGCAGGCATGCAGGGAGTGTAGCAAGCATGCAGGGAGTTTAGCATTCATGCAGGGAGTTTAGCAGGCATGCAGGGAGTGTAGCAGACATGCAGGGAGTTTAGCAGGCATGTAGGGAGTGTATCAGACATGCAGGGAGTGTAGCAGACATGCAGGGAGTGTAGCAGGCATGCAGGGAGTGTAGCATTCATGCAGGGAGTGTAGCATTCATGCAGGGAGTGTAGCAGGCAAGCAGGGAGTGTAGCAGGCATGCAGGGAGTGGGGATTCCCCTTCGTAGAGGCTGAAGAATTCCTCCCCCAACAAGTGTTTAATTGTGATGAAACAGGCCTGTTTTGGAAGAAAATGCCCAAGAGGACTTTCATTACTCATTACTCTATCTTCCAGATGCCTGCAACTCTTCAATAAAGGTAAGTAAATGTATATATATATATTGTTTTTAATTATTTTATATGTGAATATTTTTTTGTGGAACGGATTAACTGTATTTACATTATTTCTTATGGGAAATAATGGTTCGAATTTCGTAAACTTCGTGTTAAGTACTAGCTCCTGGAACGGATTAATTACGATACTCGGGGATCCACTGTATTCTGTTTATTTCAATGTACAGTGCACTACTGTATAAACATTTAAAAATATACCAGAAATGTTATAAATGGTGCAAAGGTGACATTAAAACAACTATTATAGTATGCTCCTCATTTTACGACGAATTCGTTTAATGACGTGGTCTTAGGAACAGAACTGTGTTGTTAAGTGAGGAAAGGCTGTATTGCACTGCTACACATCCATTGTACTTCAAGGAATTATTTAAAAGCCTCTTCCCTCTTCTAGTGTTAGCTGTTTTATGAATTCTTGTGCATTATCCCAATTTCTATACTTAATTTTCAGTTATACATTTTGAGCATTGTCTTGCTAATTTTCATTTACAGAATATAAAATAGTGGTTATTTCAGATCCTTAATGTTCTCTAAAACTCATCTTAATTATATTTTTTTTTGCAGGTAAAGTAATGAAAAAAACTATGACTCGACTGTATAAAGATGTAGTTGTCAATGTTTGGGAGACACTCAAATTAGCTGTTCCAGCCTTTTTGTATGTTGTTCAAAACAACTTACTTTTCATTGCTCTCACCAATCTTGATGCTGCCACTTACCAGGTTAGCAAGATTCCTAGTCATTCAAGCGTATCTCTGTTAAATATATTGAGTATGCCTAACTGTAGAATATACTTAGTGTTATATGCATGATTCATATTAAATAAAGGGCACATTTTCTTCAGGTTACCTACCAGTTGAAGATCTTGACAACAGCCATTTTCTCCTGGGTGATGCTTGGCAAGCGTCTTGCACCCATCCACTGGCTCTCTCTCTGTCTGCTTATGCTGGGGGTTTCACTTGTTCAGGTATTTTTTTACATATTTTTTTATGCATTGTGAAGTCAAAGATAATTTTCTTAACCCCTTAACTGTCCAAACATAGATCTACATTCTCTTGCCCAGTGCTTCGAATATTTAAAAAAAAAAATCATTTTTTATTAAAATAAAGAGGGCATTTTTCTACATGTAATAGGATAAAAAAAAAATTTTAGGGTCAGTACTTACCGAGATATAAGACTGTAAAGTTGGCACTGGATGCTCACATGACAGTAACATGGAGTCCTGCCGCTTGCAAAAGTGTTGCCGATATTCCTTTTTTTCTTTTCTTTTTTCATTTATATAATTTTTATGTTCTGATAATTACAATTTGTAGTAGTTCTTGTGATTTCATAGCCAATCTTTGTTCTGACACTAATATTAGGTACTGAAATAGTACTCAAATAGTCACAAACACACTGACAGGTGAACATTTTCACCTGCCTTGGTCACATAGAAATATATAGTACATAGTATTTATAGGTCCCAGCAATGTTTTAGACACGCTGGAGTATATATGAAACTCCTTGAAGCATGGTGTAAGGCAAGTGTCTCTCTACTGCTGACTGTGCAACAGTGGAGTGACACTTGATGATCGCACACTGTTTTGGCTTTATTTGTTTTCACTGTTACACATAAACATGTCGGTCTGTCTGTCTATTTGTCTAGCTCTCTCTGTTTTTCTCTGTCTCTGCTTATCTGTCTTCCTGTCTCTCTGTCTGCTTGTCTCTCTTCTGTCTCAGAGAAAGAGAGCCACTCATGAACCAACAGGTATTACACACAATGCAGAGTCGTCACATCTGATTCCTGAACAAGTGAAAATGCGTATTACTTGCCAATCATGCTTATTGTGCATTATATCTTCAAGTACAGTGTAGCACTTTGTCTGGATTTTTTGTGTTATCCTAGGTAATTTACACTATGTATAATTGTATTTATGTGTACCTGTGAGATAGAGACAGATAGACAGAGATAGATACAGACAGACAGATGGAGATAGAGACTACCAGTGGTACCAAAATTGAAAGGATGTTGCACATGGGTTATTATCAAGGTTTTTGATATTTCCTCAACCACTTCTGGCCACATCCACCTCAAAGCCACTAAACTCAGGTTCAGCATCACTTTCCTCTTAAAAAGGGAGTGTTAATAGGACATGACATCAGTGAATCCCTGGTGTCTGCCACGCTGTTTGCTCTAGCTGGCACTAAATTGAACTGGTGCTCCCACAAAATACTAAGTGATACCACATTTTTTTAATACTGCTCACACTGAGTGTTAAGACTCATTCTGTGCTGACCAGACATCTTAGGCCAATCATGCCAAATTAGGAGGAAGGAAAAATAAAACGTTGATCTACTTTTGGAGCACTAGCGGTAACAACGTAGATCTACATTTGGACAATTAAGGGTTAAAGTATTTAAGACTAAATTAATTAACAGCAGTCAGACAAATGCTTCAGCTCCACTTTTTATAGAAAAAGGTTTGGTAATAGGTACTATGTATTTTAAGAAAAAGAGAATAAATAAGTATACAAGATATGACAGGGTGTAATGACAGTAGTTTGTTGGACTATGTATTGGTAGATAAAAAGTTGATGGGTAGACTTATGGGTGTGCATGTTTATAGAGAGGCAACAAATATATCGAATCATTTTTTAGTTGTAGCTATAGTGAAAGGTAAAGGTAGGTGGGTACAAGGAGAATGGTATCAGCAAGTAATAGAGAGATGAAGGTTTATAAACTAGAGTAGTTAGTTGGGGTAAGATATAAACAACTATTGGTAGAAAGATGGGCTAATGAGAGTATAAGCAATGAGGTTGAAGAGGTATGGGGAAGATTAAAGAATGCAGCGTTAGTGTTCATCACAAATTTGTGGATATTGGAGGGTGGATGCAGAATGCAAGAGGAGCAATTAGTGGAATGCTAAGGTAAAGTGAGTGGGTAAGAAAGAAGAAGTTAGCATATGAGAGGGTTTTTATAAAGCAGAAATGATATAAGGAGGGAGAAGTATATGAAGAGATGTTAAGAGAGTGGTGAGGTAATGTAAAAGGAGAGCAAATGAGAGAGTGGATGAGAGGCTGCCAACAAAATTTGCTGACAAGAAAAAAATTTGGAGCAAGATTAATAAGTTGAGAAAGCCTAGGAAAATAATGGATTTGACAGTTAAAAATAGAAGAGAAGAGTTATTACATTGGGAGTTGGAGGTATCAGGAAGATGGAAGGAATATTTTGAGGAACTGTTAAATGTTAATGAAGAGAGGGAAGCTGTGATTTCATGCATTGGCGGGGGAGAGATACATTATTATATACACATGGAAAATTTTCGAGGGCTTAGTACCAAA
Organism: Cherax destructor; assembly: GCA_009830355.1. Classification (NCBI taxonomy): domain Eukaryota; kingdom Metazoa; phylum Arthropoda; class Malacostraca; order Decapoda; family Parastacidae; genus Cherax; species Cherax destructor. The sequence goes on from WNWK01011004.1 coordinate 26,633, forward strand.
CTTGCACACAAAAATCACTCCCTACGAAAGCAAAAGACTCGGCAGGCGATGTAACATCCCCCCAATGAAGAGCAGGGGTGCCACTAGCACGTTGAGGGACAACACAATAAGTGTCAGGGGCCCAAGATTGTTCAACTGCCTCCCAGCATACATCAGGGGGATTACCAACAAACCCCTGGCTGTCTTCAAGCAGGCACTAGACAGGCACCTAAAGTCGGTACCTGACCAGCCGGGCTGTGGTTCGTACGTTGGACTGCGTGCGGCCAGCAGTAACAGCCTGGTTGATCAGGCTCTGGTCCAACAGGAGGCCTGGTCACGGACCGGGCCGCGGGGGCGTTGACCCCTGGAATTCTCTCCAGGTAGACTCCGGGTAGTGAGGAAGAGCCAGATGTTAGTGTGGGGGAGGTACGTGAGGCTGTGGGTGTACAGTGAAAATGGGTAAAGTAGCTGGGATTGATGGGATCAAGACAAATGTTAACCCTTAAACTGTCCAAACGTAGATATACGTTTGTGCGCGTAGCACTCCGAATGTAGATCAACATTATATTTTTCATTCCTTCAAAATTGGGGCAATAGGCCTGAGTTGCCTAGACATGAGAGAATGGGTCTTAACACTCGGTGTGCACAGTATTAAAAAAATCTGGGACCACTTAGTACCTAGTGGAGCACCAGTTCAATTGAGCGCCAGCTAGAGCAAATAGCGTGGCAAACACCAGGGATTCACTGATGTCATGTTGCATTAACACTCCCCTTTTAAGAGGAAAGTAAAAATAGGTTAGATAAATACATGAGTGGGTGTGGGTATGTGTGAGTTGGACCTGACTAGCTTGTGCTACTAGGTCTGATGCCGTGCTCATTCCTTCAGTGGATGTGACCTGACTAGGTGGGTCTTTGGTCTAAGCTGGGGGGTGACATGGACCTGCTTTGCATGGGCCAGTAGGCCTGCTGCAGTGTTCCTTCTTTCTTATGTTCTTATGTATTCGGCAGGCTGGCCGGCTGGCTTTGGCTGCTTCTGGCTATATCTGTCTATCTGTATATATCTCTGTCTATCTATATCTCTGTCTATCTATATCTCTGTCTATCTATATCTCTGTCTATCTATATCTTTGTCTATCTATATCTCTGTCTATCTGTCTATATCTCTGTCCATCTGTCTATATCTCTGTATATCTATATATCTGTCTATCTGTCTATAATAATAATAATAATAATAATAGTTTATTTGGACATGATACAAAGAATTACATTTGTTTATTGAGATTACATGAGGTGTACATGCCAAAAGCCCCTAATATGCAGGGCATTTTGGGCAGACTTAAAATTAACTTAAAACTAAATTGTAAGAATTTTTGTAGATAGTTTACAATGAGTAAATATGAGTATTTAAGCTATGAAATTTGAACATAGTTTAGACATGACATTTTTTAAACATAGTTTTGTACTTTTGTCTTCATTATAAAATTAATTAAATCAGATTAAACAAATTAAAGCAACAATAATAATAAAATAATAAAAGTTATGGTTGATAATTTATAAAATAAGTAAAGTTGCATATCTAAGTTATAAAGTTTGAATATAAGTTGAACATATCAATTAAATGTAGCAATTTATTGTAGCAATGCAACTAATTGAGTGAGATAACAATTTAAAACAATTAATTGCATTGCAGTTAGTTTACGTGGTCGAAATAATTAGCTAAATATGTAATATTCATAACAGGTTTTACATTCATTCATTCATTCATACATTACATTCAATTGATTAGTCAGGTTTTTACGTTAAATGATTATTCTACTTTGCTGGGAATGTTTGATATGGAGCAATTAGCCTTGGGTGAGAAGGTGGTTTTTTAGCATCATTTTGAATTGGGGTACAGGTAGGGTTTCTTTGGCAATGACAGGTAATGAATTCCAAATTTTCGTGCCTTTTATATGCATTGAGTTTTTACATAGTGTTAGATGGACACGGGGAACATCGAGGAGTGATCTGTGTCTAGTGTTATGGTCATGTGTCCTGTTAAAATTGGTAAGGAGAAGTTTGAGTGGTGGGTTAATATTTGCATAGAGTGTTCTATGTATGTAATAGGCACAGTAAAAAGTATGGATGTCTTGTATGGTGAGTAAGTTTAGGTTTTTGAATATTGGTGGAGTATGTTGCCTGGAGTGAGAATTTGTTATCATTCTAACTGCTGCCTTTTGTTGTGTTATTAGTGGTCTGAGATGAGTTATTGATGTAGAGCCCCATGTGCAGATTCCATAGGTGAGGTAGGGGTAAATGAGTGAGTGATATAGGGTAAGGAGAGCTGGTTGTGGAACATAGTACCGTATCTTGGATAGTATTCCCACGGTCTTTGAGACTTTCTTGGAGATTTGTTGTATATGTGTCTGAAATTTGAGGCCACTGTCTCTCTCTCACATGTACACATAGTACAGTTATTATACATAGTGTAAATTACCTAGGATAGCCCAAAAATTCCAGGCAAAGTTCTATACAGTGCTTCTAGATATAAGACATAAATAAGCTCGGCGCAATATGCATTTTCACTTGCTCAGGAATCAAGGAGCGGCTCGTAAACCAACAGTTTTACGAGCCACTCCCTGAGACAGAGACAAGCAGGCAGACAGATAAGCAGAGCTAGACAGGCAGATAAGCAGAGCTAGACAGACAGACAGATAGACAGACAGACAGACAGATAGATAGACAGACAGACAGACAGACAGACAGACAGACAGACAGACAGACAGACAGACAGACAGACAGACAGACAGACAGACAGACAGACAGACAGACAGACAGACAGACATGTTTGTGTGTAACAGTGAAAACAAATAAAGCGAGGGTTCCCTGTCAGCAGTTTACTGACACTTGTCATAACACCATGCTTCAAGGTATACTCCAGCATGTCTAAAACATTGCTGGGACCTATAAATACTTCGTATATATTTCTAGACAATAGTAAATGACCCAGGCAGGTGAAAATGTTCACCTGTCGGTGTGAGTGTGACTATTTGAGTACTATTTCAGTACCTAATATTAGTGTCAGAACAAAGATTGGCTATGAAATCACAAGAACTATTATAAATTGTAATTATCAGAACATAAAAAATATATAAATTAAAATAAAATAGAGAAAAAAAGGTATATTGGGAAGACTTCTGCAAGCAGCAGGAGTCGATGTTGCCGTCAGGTGAGCATTCATCGCCAACTTCGCGGGCTTATATCTCGGTAAGTACTGACCCTAAAAAAAATTTTGTTATCCTATAACATGTAGAAAAATGAGCTCTTCGTTTTTTTTTTTTTTCAAAATGTTCAGAGTGCTACGCGAGTGAACGTAGATCTACATTTGGACAATTTAACCCTTTGACTGTTTTGGTCGTATATATACGTCTTACGAGCCACTGTTTCGGACGTATCAATACACCTAAATTCTAGCGGCTTCAAATCAAACGGGAGAAAGCTGGTAGGCCCACATATGAGAGAATGGGTCTGTGTGGTCAGTGTGCGCAGTATTAAAAAAATCCTGCAGCACGCAGTACATAATGAGAAAAAAAAACTCCGACCATTTTTTGAGATTAAAACGCCGACTTTGAGGTGTATTTTCGTATAGTATTTATGGTTGTATTCTCTTTTTTATGGTCTCATTTGATAGAATGGACAACATACTACAGAAATATAGATGATTTTGATTAGTTTTATGATGAAAACGACCTTAAAATTGAGCTCAAAGTAGGAGAAATGTTCGATTTTTGCAAATGTTCAAGAGTAAACAAATCATACCACGCGTTCAATACACATCAATTGGTGAGTCTAATATTCTTTCACAAGTGCATTGATATTATTTATACCATTTTTACAATAATGCAATAGTCTGCATAACGGTAAATCTTCTATTTTTTATGTGAATAAAAAATCAAAATAGAAAGCAAAAGTAATATAAGAGGGGCCTAAAGACGTGAGTAATGAACAGATAATATCTTATTTTAGTGCCAGGAATGTCTGCATTGTTTATTCTGGACCCTATTTTGAAATTGACAACTTTTTTATTTTGCATGAAATTGGCCAAATTGCCAATTTCTGATCACTTTATTGGGTAGTTGAAATTGATAAATTGTTGGTTTCTTGTACTCAATCGATAGAACAAATGGAGTTCTAAAGAAATATCTATGAGTTTGGTCAACTGGAACAATGGAATTTACCGAAAATAGGGCTCAAAGTCGGCGAAATTGCTGATGCGTATACAGTGGACCCCCGGTGTTCGTCCTGCTCAAAACACTCCCTTTTATGTAAGTGTATTTTTTTAAATGCTGTTATAAGTGTAGTTTTGGGGGTCTAAAAGGACTAGTCTACTTTACATTATTTCTTAAGGGAATAAATTCGGTTGGTAATGGCACTTGAACAGAATTCTGTTACGCAAAATGGACGAACACCGGGGGTCCACTGTATATTGCTGAGATCACTAACTTCGCGAGAGCGTAATTCCGTGAGTTTTCAATCAAATTTCAACCTTTTGGTGTCTTTACCATCGGGAAACGATTCTCTATCATTTCATAAGAAAAAATAATTTATTTATTTTTTTTAAATTTTGCGACAACAGGAGAGCACTCAGGATTGAGGGTTGCGACAGTCAAAGGGTTAAGGGTTAAACTGTCCAAACATAGATCTACGTTTGTATCACTAGCGCTCTAAACGTAGATCTACGTTTTATTTTTCCTGCCTCCAAATTTGGCATAATTGGCCTGAGATGCCTGGTCAGTATAGAATGGGCCTTAACACTCAGTGTGTGTAGTATTAAAAAAATTCTTCTCTCAGGAGGCTGGACAAAATACACTTCAATATAACGCTAAACAATATAAATAACATAGAAACCTAATACAGTGGACCCTCGGTTATTGGCTATAATCAGTTCCAGAAGGTCGGCCTAAAAGCGAAATGGCCAATAAGCGAAATAATATTCCCCATAAGAATTAATGTAGTAAATACAATTTATCCGTTCCAGACGCACAAAAATATTCACAAAAATTAATATGTTTAAAGATTAATGAACAATTAAATCAGTATTACATACCTTTATTGAAGACACTAGTTGGCTTATGGAAGATAGGGAGTAGGAGACAGGGAGGATTTATTGTTTGGAAGACTTTTTGGCGTATTGAAGAATGCAGGAGGGGAGAGGGAGTTGGGAATCCCCCTCCTTAAGGACTTCAGGTATTAAAACCCTCTCTAGGGTTACTTCCCTTCTTTGTCATTTACTACGACAGTACATTCATTACATACCTTAAAATATTTGTAGTCTTAATGTAGGGCGAGAGGTGAGTAGTATTTATTTGTAGGAAGTCAGTGAAGGCAGCGGTAATGTAGGTACACGTAGTATATAGCCCCCCTGGGCTACACTACACAGCCATACTATTACCATGTTCACTGAGTTTAATCGTTTCTAACAACTACCTTTAGATGCCATCATAAACAGAGGGAGAAGTAATGAATAATTCATGTCGAGAATTTTAAACAAATGCGTATGAGTCTACCTGGAGTCTACCTGGAGAGAATTCCAGGGGTCAACGCCCCCGCAGCCCGGTCTGTGACCAGGCCTCTTGTTGGACCAGAGCCTGATCAACCAGGCTGTTACTGCTGGCCGCACGCAGTCCAACGTACGAACCACAGCCCGGCTGATCAGGTACCGACTTGAGGTGCCTGTCCAGTGCCTGCTTGAAGACAGCCAGGGGCTTGTTGGTAATCCCCCTGATGTATGCTGGGAGGCAGTTGAACAATCTTGGGCCCCTCACACTTATTGTGTTGTCCCTCAACGTGCTAGTGGCACCCCTGCTCTTCATTGGGGGAATGTTACATCGCCTGCCGAGTCTTTTGCTTTCGTACGGAGTGATTTTTGTGTGCAAGTTTGGTACTAAGCCCTCGAGAATTTTCCATGTGTATATAATAATGTATCTCTCCCGCCTGCGTTCTAGAGAGTACAGGTTTAGGAACTTCAAGCGTTCCCAGTAGTTGAGGTGGTTTATCGCACTTATGCGTGCGGTGAAGGTTCTCTGCACATTTTCAAGGTCAGCAATTTCACCCGCCTTGAAAGGTGCAGTTAGTGTGCAGCAATATTCCAGCCTAGATAGAACAAGCGATCTGTAAAGTGTCAACATGGGCTTGGCATCCCTGGTTTTGAAGGGCTGTTACTGCACCAGACGCCAGATTCGTAGTTTTCTCTAACGCTGCATCAGAGAAAACATAATGTTTACCTTCCACCCTCCTCCCTCCACCCTTCTCCTTGATTCGCCGGCACTCACCACTCGATAACATATAAAAATTGCATGTTTATATGCTATACGTATGTTATGTAACATGTTTCTTATATAATTTTGAAGAAAATATCATAGATGGATTAATGAAAATTTCTATATTAACCTAAAATAAGACAGTGTGCCCAAGAGTGATTAATATTAAACATACATTGCATATAAACATTGCATGTTTTATATACGTAGTACTATGTAACGTGTTTCTTATATAATTTTGAAGAAAATATCATAGATAGATTAATGAAAATGTCTATATTAACCTTAAATAAGATATTTAATGTGCTCAAGAGTGATTTATTATGCGTCCAACACTCATATTTTTCAATAACTTCTTTCTTAAATTCCATTGTGTTTCTCACTTTCTTTACCAAAGGAACTTTCTTTGGGGCCATGGTTACTTATTTTGCAGTTGCACTTAATGAATGACCACGAAACAATGAATTATAGCAAAATGTTTGGATGAATGAGCAGAACCTTCCTCACTCTGCCAAAGACAGCCAGACTGATGCGAGAGGCTGCCGGCGGGCGGGTGGACGTGTCCCATTTGGGCCAATAAGCGAAATAATGGCCGATAACCGGTAGCCGAAAAACCGGCCTATAAGCAAGTTGGCCGATAACAGGATCGGTCGATAACCGGGGGTCCACTGTATATACTTTAGAATGAATAAAATATGTCATTATGTGACAAGTGGTGGTGGCCATTCTCGCTCCTGCGTTGTTGTGGTATTCACTGTGCCATTTAGTGGCGGCGTTCTGAAACTCACTTGTTATTATAGTATGTATTATTATTATAATTATTATTATAGTACAGTGGACCCTTGAAAATCGTCCATAATCCGTTCCTGATAGTCTGCCTATTTTCAAAATGGACGATTTTCAAAACCATTTTCCCCATAAGAAATAATGTAAATCAGATTAATCCGAATGCGTGGATGGCGGTCACTCGCTGGTAAACAATGGCATACTGATGCTTAATGTGGTGTTTATGTGCCCAGGTGGCTGGGAGGCCACGCGGACGCGTTTCAGACGACCGCCTATTTTTAAGCCAACGGACGAATATCAAGCCAATATTTTGCAGAAAAAAGTGGCCTCTTTTCAAATTCACCTATTTTCGAGGGTTCACTGTATTATTATTATATTATTACAGTGGTCCCTCGGTTTTCGCCGAAAATTCGTTCCAGAATGCTGCTCAAGTGCCATTACCGAACGAATTTACTTCCTTAAGAAATAATGTCACGTAGGTTAGTCTATTTCAGACCCCCAAAAATACACTTGCAACAGCACTTACGAAAATACACTTACATGAATGTTCGAGTTTGGAGATGCACGAAAACCGAGGGACCACTGTATATGTACATATTATTATTATTATATTATATTATTATATTATACAGTGGTACCTCGAGTTACGAACTTAATTCGTTCCAGAAGGCTGTTCGAGTGCCGATACTGAACGAATTTGTTCCCATAAGGAATAATGAAAATTAGATTAATTTGTTTCAGACCCCCAAAAAAACACTTACAAAAGCACTTACAAAAATACACTTACATAATTGTTCGAGTTGGGAGCTGCTCGTAACTCGAGGTACCACTGTATTATTATTATTATTATTATTATTATTATTATTATTACAGTAGAACGTCATTTAGCACGAGATTATGTTGCACGTTACGGGTATTGCACGATTTAAGATTTGCGGCACATTATCATCTTACACGACGTAAAGATGATATTACATGGTTCGGCAGGAGGGGAAAAAATTTTGAGCGCGCGGTCGCCCGCGGTGGGTTAAACAATTGAGTCAGTGGGGGTCCTACTAAGGGTGGCTATGAGCCACATCAAGGGTTTAATGCTGAAAAGAAAAGTGTTTTCTGGAAGAAAATGCCAACAGGAACTTATATCAGTCAGCAAGAGAAAAGTGCACCAGGCTTCAAGACAGCAAAGGATCACTTCACCTTGCTCCTTTTCGGTAATGTATCAGGTGATTTCAAGTGTAAGCCCATGGTTATTTACTGCCTAAGAATCCTCATGCTTTGAGGAAAAGGGAATTTGTTTTTCCTTCCTGCAAACTGTAAGTTTTTTCAGATACACGGGGCCAGGAGCTGAGTATCGACCCCTGCAACCACAATTAGGTGAGTACAGGTACATACATTATCATACATAGCAGCATATGTGTAGAGAACCTAGGATAACCCCAAAAAAGTCAATGGAAATACTAAGTCACTCTGACTTTTTTGGGTTATCCTAGGTTCTCACAATGCTGCTATATATGATAATCTTCGTAACTGTATCTGTGTATACCTGAATAAACTTACTTACAGTTTGCGGGAAGGAATAACAAATAACCATTCCCACAAGCAGATGCCTTGTTGTGGTTCAGTAGACACCACCCGCCTTCCCCAGCCACCCCGGACCCCACCATCCCAGCATTCGTATGTATTTCATACGCGTTAAAAAGTCCGGCTACAAGCCAGCTGTTTGTGAAGAATAAGAGAGAGTGAATTGTGTTTTGATCTTGAATTAACGAAGAAAACAAAGATATTAGACAAGACATAACCCGTGGCTGTAATGAAGTGTTACTTTGTACACATAAAAAGATGTAAACATAAGTTTGTGTGACTGACTGACTTACTGACTGACTTGACTGACTGACTGAATGAATGACTGACTGACTTACTGACTGACTTTACTTACTTACTGACTGACTGACTGACTGACTGACTGACTTGACTGACTGACTGACTTACTGAATGACTTGACTGACTTACTGAATGACTTGACTGACTTTCTGAATGGCTTGACTGACTTACTGAATGGCTTGACTGACTTACTGAATGACTTGACTGACTTACTGAATGACTTGACTGACTTACTAAATGACTTGACTGACTTACTAAATGACTTGACTGACTTACTGAATGACTTGACTGACTTACTGAATGACTTGACTGACTTACTGAATGACTTGACTGACTTACTGAATGACTTGACTGACTTACTGAATGACTTGACTGACTGAATGACTTGTCTGACTTACTGAATGACTTGTCTGACTTACTAAATGACTTGACTGACTTACTAAATGACTTGACTGACTTACTGAATGACTTGACTGACTTACTGAATGACTTGACTGACTTACTGAATGACTTGACTGACTTACTGAATGACTTGACTGACTTACTGAATGACGACTGACTTACTGAATGACGACTGACTTACTGAATGACTTGACTGACTTACTGAATGACTTGACTGACTGAATGACTTGTCTGACTTACTGAATGACTTGTCTGACTTACTAAATGACTTGACTGACTTACTAAATGACTTGACTGACTTACTGAATGATTTGACTGACTTACTGAATGACTTGACTGACTTACTGAATGACTTGACTGACTTACTGAATGGCTTGACTGACTTACTGAATGACTGACTGACTTACTGAATGACTGACTGACTGACTGACTTGACTGACTTAAAGTTAGACACTCAGTTCAACCATCGTCTTCAGTTCCAGAACCTCTACTATCCACCTCAGCCCATTAGGGCCACAGCATAACTCTCCACTCTCTTCACAATTATCCACAAACACCAGCACCCACAATTTAAGGTAAATACTATTATTTATGTTACATTTGTAGTCTTAAGCAGTAAAAACAACATAATACATCACGATAATGAACTACAATTACATATTCACATATTTCGTGCTAAATGACGGTGTACTGTACAGTCATCCCTCGGTTTTCGGTTTTAATCCGTTCCAGATGGATCGGCTAAAACCAAAATCGGCGAAAACCAAAACTATTTTCCCCATAAGAAATAATGGAAATTCAATTAATCCGTTTCAGAAACCCAGAAGTTTGGAAAAAAAAAAATTTGGGGGCCTTAAAGATAGATTTACATGCACAAATGAATGAACTGAATGTGGCACTTACCTTTATTGAAGACTGATGTTGCTGGATAGGAGAGAGGGAAGATGGGAGAGGAAGAGACCCAATTTTTGGAAGGGAATCCCCTCCATAAGGACTCTAGGTACCAAGTCCTTATCCGGGGTCACTTCCTGCATGCCTGCTACACTCCCTCCCTGCCTGCTACACTCCCTCCCTGCCTGCTACACTCCCTCCCTGCCTGCTACACTCCCTCCCTGCCTGCTACACTCCCTCCCTGCCTGCTACACTCCCTACATACATGCTACACTCCCTGCATACCTGCTACACTCCCTGCATACCTGTTACACTCCCTGCATACATGCTACACTCCCTGCATACATGCTACACTCCCTGCATACATGTTACACTCCCTGCATACCTGCTACACTCCCTGCATACCTGTTACACTCCCTGCATACATGCTACACTCCCTGCATACATGCTACACTCCCTGCATACCTGTTACACTCCCTGCATACATGCTACACTCCCTGCATACATGCTACACTCCCTGCATACCTGTTACACTCCCTGCATACATGCTACACTCCCTGCATGCCTGCTACACTCCCTGCATGCCTGCTACACTCCTGCATGCATGCTGCACTCCCTGCATGCATGCTACACTCCCTGCATGCCTGCTACACTCTTAAACTCCATCGTGTTTCTCACTTTCACTATCATATTTTTCTATTATTTCTTCATTTCTACAGTGTTCCTCACTTTCTTTACCAAAGAAGTGGCACTAGGAGCTTTCTTTGGGCCCATGGTAGCTTATTTAGTAGTCACACACAATAATCAAGGCTCAAAAACAATGAATTGTTAATAAATGTTTTGTATAAACTCCTGGGGTGATGTTCACTCAAGCGTAAACAATGCTAGACTGCGTGACAATGTGCGTGGGTGGCGGGCCTACGGCCTTTGTATGTGCGGCACTGGTGGACAGGTCCCATACGGTCGGCGAAAACTAAGACAAATTTTCCTGAAAAAGTCGGCGAAAACCAAAATCGGTGAAAACTGGGACAAGCGAAAACCAAGGGATGACTGTATATAATGGGAAGCGGTAAACCCATAGGATTATACAACGCCTGTGGGGAGGGATGGAAGGTATTCAGGCTTAATTTAGGGAACTGGAGCACAGATACAATTCCCTAGATCAAGAGCCCTCACCAGCATCAAGGAACCTCCTTGAGGGGAAGCTCGAATCTGAATTTTGGCTCGTATTCAGGAGCAAAAAAATCGACCGAGCGACGGCTTGTATCCTGAAAAACTCATATGGTGGGGCACTCATAAGCAGAGGTTTCGCTGTACCTGGTAAAGTGTATGGTAGAGTTATTATTGAAAGAATTAAGAGTAAGACAGAGAGTAGGATAGCAGATGAACAAGGAGGCTTTAGGAAGAGTAGGGGGTGTGTAGACCAAGTGTTTGCAGTCTGCATACCTGTTACACTCCCTGCATACATGCTACACTCCCTGCATACATGCTACACTCCCTGCATACCTGTTACACTCCCTGCATACATGCTACACTCCCTGCATACATGCTACACTCCCTGCATACCTGTTACACTCCCTGCATACATGCTACACTACCTGCATGCCTGCTACACTCCCTGCATGCCTGCTACACTCCCTGCATGCATGCTGCACTCCCTGCATGCATGCTACACTCCCTGCATGCCTGCTACACTCTTAAACTCCATCGTGTTTCTCACTTTCACTATCATATTTTTCTATTATTTCTTCATTTCTACAGTGTTCCTCACTTTCTTTACCAAAGAAGTGGCACTAGGAGCTTTCTTTGGGCCCATGGTAGCTTATTTAGTAGTCACACACAATAATCAAGGCTCAAAAACAATGAATTGTTAATAAATGTTTTGTATAAACTCCTGGGGTGATGTTCACTCAAGCGTAAACAATGCTAGACTGCGTGACAATGTGCGTGGGTGGCGGGCCTACGGCCTTTGTATGTGCGCGGCACTGGTGGACAGGTCCCATACGGTCGGCGAAAACTAAGACAAATTTTCCCTGAAAAAAGTCGGCGAAAACCAAAATCGGTGAAAACTGGGACAAGCGAAAACCAAGGGATGACTGTATATAATGGGGAAGCGGTAAACCCATAGGATTATACAACGCCTGTGGGGGGGGAGGGGATGGAAGGTATTCAGGCTTAATTTAGGGAACTGGAGCACAGATACAATTCCCTAGATCAAGAGCCCCTCACCAGCATCAAGGAACCTCCCTTGAGGGGGAAGCTCGCAATCTGAATTTTGGCTCGTATCCAGGAGCAAAAAAATCGACCGAGCGACGGCTTGTATCCTGAAAAACTCATATGGTGGGGCACTCATAAGCAGAGGTTTCGCTGTACCTGGTAAAGTGTATGGTAGAGTTATTATTGAAAGAATTAAGAGTAAGACAGAGAGTAGGATAGCAGATGAACAAGGAGGCTTTAGGAAGGGTAGGGGGTGTGTAGACCAAGTGTTTGCAGTGAAACATATTGGTGAACAGTATTTAGATAGGATAAAGAGGTTTTTGTGGCATTTATGGATTTGGAAAAGGCGTATGATAGGTTGGATAGCTGGGCAATGTGGCAGATGTTGCAAATGTATGGAATAGGAGGTAGGTTATTGAAAGCAGTGAAGAGTCTTTACGAGGATAGTGAGGATCATGTTAGAGTATGCAGGCGAGAGGGGGATTATTTCCCAGTAAAAGTAGGCTTTAGACAGGGATGTGTGATTTCACCATGGTTGTTCAACATATTTATAGATGGAGTTGTAACGGAAGTGAATGCTCGGGTGTTGGCAAAAGATGTGAGGTTAAAAGATAAAGAATCTAACACAAAGTGGGAGTTGTCACAGTTGCTCTTTGCTGATGACACTGTGCTTTTGGGAGATTCTGAAGAGAAGTTGCAGAGGTTGGTTGATGAGTTTGGTAGAGTATGTAAAAGAAGGAAATTAAAAGTGAATATAGGAAAGAGTAAGGTGATGAGGATAACGAAAAAATTAGGTAACGGAAGATTGGATATCAATCTGTAGGGAGAGAGTATGGGGGAGGTGAATGTATTCAGATACAGTGGTACCTTGACTTACGAGTTTTTCGAGTTACGAGCCGCCGCTCGGTCAATTTTTTGCTTTGAGTTGCAAGCTAAAATCGGAGTTACGAGTGAGCTTCAGATACGCCACTAATTGGCAGCGTATCTGAAGTCAAATCCAACTCTGTACCCAGAGGAATGTCTTGTACTTCATCCCATCCTACATGCTCTTCCAAGACATAACTGGAAGGATAATACTCCCACACTAATCCCAGATTGTAGTGAGGCACCTCGTCCCTTGTTTGGTTCTCGTATAAATACGGAGAAGTAACCTCCATTTCAACACTGAGTTTTTTCATAAACATTAAGGTGGGTGGAGTAGTCATGGTGGTGGGTGGAGTATGTAATCATGGTGGTAGGTGGAGTACTGATAGTGGTGGGTGGAGTAGTCATGGTGGTGGGTGGAGTAGTGATGGTGGTGGGTGGAGTACTGATAGAGGTGGATGGAGTACTGATAGTGGTGGGTGGAGTAGTGATGTTGGTGGGTGGAGTAGTGATGGTGGGTGGAGTAGTGATGTTGGTGGGTGGAGTAGTGATAGTGGTGGGTGGAGTAGTGATGGTGGTGGGTGGAGTAGTGATGTTGGTGGGTGGAGTAGTGATGGTGGGTGGAGTAGTGATGGTGGTGGGTGGAGTAGTGATAGTGGTGGGTGGAGTAGTGATAGTGGTGGGTGGAGTAGTGATAGTGGTGGGTGGAGTAGTGATAGTGGTGGGTGGATTAGTGATAGTGGTGGGTGGAGTAGTGATAGTGGTGGGTGGAGTAGTGATAGTGGTGGGTGGAGTAGTGATAGTGGTGGGTGGAGTAGTGATGATGGTGGGTGGAATAGTGATGGTGGTGGATGGAGTAGTGATAATGGTGGGTGGAGTTGTGATGGTGGTGGATGGAGTAGTGAGGGTGGTGGATGGAGTAGTGATAATGGTGGGTGGAGTAGATATGGTGGTGGGTGGAGTAGTGAGGGTGGTGGGTGGAGTAGAGATGGTGGTGGGTGGAGTAGTGATAATGGTGGGTGGAGTAGTGAAGGTGGTGGGTGTAGTAGAGATGGTGGTAAGTGGAGTAGTGAGGGTGGTGGGTGGAGTAGAGGTGGTGGTGGGTGGAGTAGTGAAGGTGGTGGATGGAGTATACAATATTTCTTATTTATAAATACTACATTTTTTTTTTATTTAAAAACCTGTAACAAAAAATTGGGGTGGTTTTTTTTGGGCTCAAAGGAATTGATAATTGAGTTATGAGCTCAGTCACAGAACGAATTAAACTCGTAAATCAAGGTACCACTGTATTGGGGAGTGGACGTGTCGGTGAATAGGTCTATGAAAGATGAGGTAAATCATAGAATTGACGAAGGGAAAAAGGTGAGTGGTGCACTGAGGAGTTTGTGGAGACAAAGAACTTTATCCATAAAAGCAAAGAGGGGAATGTATGAGAGTATAGTTATACCAACACTCTTGTATAGGTGTGAGACATAGGTTGTTAATGTTACAACAAGGAGAAGGCTAAAGGCAGTGGAGATGTCGTGTCTGAGGGCAATGTGTGGTGTGAATATAATGCAGAGAATCCGTAGTTTGGAGATTAGGAGGGGTTATTGAGATGGTTTGGACATGTAGAGAGGATGGAACGAAATAGAATGACTTTGAGAGTGTATAGATCTGTAGTGAATGGAAGGCGGGATAGGGGTCGGCCTAGGAAAGGTTGGAGGGACGGGGTAAAGGAGGTTTTGTGTGCGAGGGGCTTGGACTTCCAGCAAGCATGCGAGAGCATGTTAGATAGGAACGAATGAAGACAATGGTTTTTAGGACTTCACGTGCTGTTGGAGTGTGAGCAAGGTAACATTTATGAAAGGATTCAGGGAAACCGGCAGGCCGGACTTGATTCCTGGAGATGGGAAGTACAGTGCCGGCACTCTGAAGGAGGGGTGTTAATGTTGCTGTTTTATAACTGAAGTGTAAGCTCGCCTCTGGCAAGACGGTGATGGAGTGAATGATGATGAAACTTTTTCTTTTTTGGGCCACCCTGCCTTGGTGGGAAATGACCGATGTGTTAATAAAAAAAATAAAACTTGTCTTCTGGAATTTCATCTAACTTGTCTTCTGGAATTTCTTCATCTAACTTGTCTTCTGGAATTTCTTCATCTAACTTGTCTTCTGGAATTTCTTCATCTAACTTGTCTTCTGGAATTTCTTCATCTAACTTGTCTTCTGGAATTTCTTCATCTAACTTGTCTTCTGGAATTTCTTCATCTAACTTGCCTTCTGGAATTTCTTCATCTAACTTGTCTTCTGGAATTTCTTCATCTAACTTGCCTTCTGGAATTTCTTCATCTAACTTGCCTTCTGGAATTTCTTCATCTAACTTGCCTTCTGGAATTTCTTCATCTAACTTGTCTTCTGGAATTTCTTCATCTAACTTGTCTTCTGGAATTTCTTCATCTAACTTGTCTTCTGGAATTTCTTCATCTAACTTGCCTTCTGGAATTTCTTCATCTAACTTGTCTTCTGGAATTTCATCTAACTTGTCTTCTGGAATTTCATCTAACTTGTCTTCTGGAATTTCATCTAACTTGTCTTCTGGAATTTCATCTAACCTGTCTTCTGGAATTTCTTCATCTAACTTGTCTTCTGGAATTTCATCTAACTTGTCTTCTGGAATTTCATCTAACTTGTCTTCTGGAATTTCTTCATCTAACTTGTCTTCTGGAATTTCTTCATCTAACTTGCCTTCTGGAATTTCTTCATCTAACTTGTCTTCTGGAATTTCTTCATCTAACTTGCCTTCTGGAATTTCTTCATCTAACTTGCCTTCTGGAATTTCATCTAACTTGTCTTCTGGAATTTCTTCATCTAACTTGCCTTCTGGAATTTCATCTAACTTGCCTTCTGGAATTTCATCTAACTTGTCTTCTGGAATTTCTTCATCTAACTTGCCTTCTGGAATTTCATCTAACTTGCCTTCTGGAATTTCATCTAACTTGTCTTCGTGAATTTCATCTAACTTGTCTTCTGGAATTTCATCTAACTTGTCTTCTGGAATTTCTTCATCTAACTTGTCTTCTGGAATTTCATCTAACTTGTCTTCTGGAATTTCATCTAACTTGTCTTCTGGAATTTCATCTAACTTGTCTTCTGGAATTTCATCTAACTTGTCTTCTGGAATTTCATCTAACTTGTCTTCTGGAATTTCTTCATCTAACTTGTCTTCTGGAATTTCTTCATCTAACTTGTCTTCTGGAATTTCTTCATCTAATTTGCCTTCTGGAATTTCATCTAACTTGTCTTCTGGAATTTCTTCATCTAACTTGTCTTCTGGAATTTCATCTAACTTGTCTTCTGGAATTTCTTCATCTAACTTGTCTTCTGGAATTTCTTCATCTAACTTGTCTTCTGGAATTTCTTCATCTAACTTGTCTTCTGGAATTTCTCATCTAACTTGCTTCTGAATTTCATCTAACTTTCTTCTGGAATTTCTTCATCTAACTTGTCTTCTGGAATTTTTCATCTAACTTGCTTCTGAATTTCTCATCTAACTTGTCTTCTGGAATTTCATCTAACTTGTCTTCTGGATTTCTCATCTAACTTGTCTTCTGAATTTCTTCATCTACTTTCTTCTGAATTTCTTCATCTAACTTGTCTTCTGGATTTCCATCTAACTTGTCTCTGAATTTCTCATCAACATTTCATCTAACTTGTCTTCTGGAATTTTATCTAACTTGTCTTCTGGATTTCATCTAACTTGCTTCTGAATTTCTTCATCTAACTTGCTTCGATTTCATTCTTGGAATTTCTTCATCTAACTTGTCTTCTGGAACCATCTATTTTCGAATTTCATCTAACTTGTCTCTCTGGAATTTTCATCTAACTTGTCTTCTGGATTTCATCTAGCTCTGTCTTCTGGAATTTCTTCATCTAACTTGTCTTCTAATCTTCATCTAATTATCTTCTGGAATTTCTTCATTCTAACTTGTTCTAGTTCTCATCAACTTGCTTCTGAATTCTCTCAACTTGCCTTCTGATCTCATCTGATACTTTGATTTTCCAGTAACTTGCTCTGGAATTTCAAAACTTGCCTGAATTCTCCATCTAATGCTCTGGAATTTAGTATCTAACTTCATATTTTCTGGAATCTTCATCAATGTCTTCGATTTTTCATCTAACTTGCTTCTGAATTTCATCTAACTTGTCTTCTGGAATTTTCATCTAACTTGTCTTCTGAATTTCTTCATCTAACTTGCCTTCTGGAATTTCATCTAACTTGCTTCTGAATTTCATCTAACTTGTCTTCTGGAATTTCATCTAACTTGTCTTCTGGAATTTTTCATCTAACTTGTCTTCTGGAATTTTCATCTAACTTGTCTTCTGGAATTTCTTCATCTAACTTGTCTTCTGGAATTTCATCTAACTGCCTTCTGGAATTTCATCTAACTTGTCTTCTGGAATTGTCTTCATCTAACTTGCTTCTGAATCTTCATCTAACTTATCTTCTGATTCTCTCATCTAACTTGTCTTCTGGAATTTCTTCATCTAACTTATCTTCTGGAATTTCATCTAACTTGCTTCTGGAATTTCTTCATCTAACTTGCTTCTGGAATTTCATCTAACTTTCTTCTGGAATTTCTTCATCTAACTTGTCTTCTGGAATTTCATCTAACTTGCTTCTAATTCTATCTAACTTGTCTTCTGGAATTTCTTCATCTAACTTGTCTTCTGGAATTTCTTCATCTAACCTGTCTTCTGGAATTTCTTCGTCTAACCTGTCTTCTGATTCCTTACCTCTTTATCTGACCTGCTTTCTCGTACTCTCCCCTCTTCCTCTCTCAGTTGGGCACACAAACCTAGTCTAAAGTATCCTCTCCAAAGTGGGTCTTAGTTGAAATATTTACTGTATACTGTATCTTATTTTCTAGGTAGAGGGAAGTACTGGTGAAGGGAGCACCAGCAAAATTCTCCCAGTTCCTGAAGTGGAAGTGTTGGAAGGAGCAGATACAGTATTTCTTGGAGGACGCAAAGATGGTGCTGATTTAATTCCACGGGACATGCACAATAAAGCTCATCCCAACACAGAGGTGTCCCGACTTCTAGGAATTTTTGCAGTTCTTGTGTCATGTATCTCTAGTGGATTTTCTGGTGTATACTTTGAACGGCTTGTCAAGAGAAGTTCACAGACTTCACTGATTATCAGAAATATACAGCTTGGTAAGTTATATTTCATATTCATAAATTAAATATACTAGTTCTCAAAAAATACCACATTGGCATTTTGCACCAAGGTAGGGTTACCCCCAAAAAAACAAAAGAGGAACACATTCTCAGTCACTCATATGATAGCTGTTTTCCAGAAGTTCCTGGACATCACAGTTCAAAGGACCCTCAGAGCCACAACATCCTCACCCATCCTTCAGAATTATAAGTATTGCAATTTTTGCCTCAAGAACTCAAGAGTGGCTAACTAGTTTTGCTCCATTTCTTCATAAATATTACTTTGCTGACATTACAGCAATGTATGAAATCACCCAAAACCACTTTTCTCCACTCTAGTGTAACAAATTCACATATGCCTGCTAGATGTTCATGCCCTTACCACTCTAGACCTAATTTACGTTATCCCCTCAGCCTTTCCTGGGACATTCCCTACACCTTCCATCCATCCTGGATTTTTACACTCTTAATTAGCCTATTCTATTCTACCTGAGCATCTACTTTATTGTGTACTCAATGCTCGTCTTATGAACAGTAGTACAAAAGAATAGGATTACAGAAGTCACACTGGGCCTGTGTTATACCCCAATGAACATAGTTAAATCTTTAACCCTTTCACTCTTTCCCACCTAGATCTATGTTATTGATGCCAGCAACATTTACGTAGATCTACACACAAATTCTAGCAGCCTCACGTTTGGCATAGCCATGAGAGAACAGGTCTGCATGGTCAGTGTGCACAGTACAGTCATATCCTGCTCTATGTCATTAATTGGTTCCAAGAGCCATGACATAACCCGGCTTTTGATGTAAACCGAAAGTAATGCCTTAAAATAACAACAAACACCATAAAACTAGTGTAATTAACTCATGAAAGACTATAACTATTGCTAAACCTTAAAGGACACTTAAAACACATTTTATTCATATTTTTTCAAGAATACGTAATAAACACAATAAAAAAAATTAGGTTATTTACCTTGTGATTTGCCCTTAAAAATCCATTAAGTATGATAAAAAACACTTTACTACAATTAGTGCAAACAACATGTGAAAGAATATAATTCTCGTTAAGGTATTAAAGAACTTATCTACTATTTTAACCACCTAACGTTTGGAATCAGTAGCACTATCCTTCTTAGGACCCACGGCTAACACAGACATTAAAGGAGTAGTCACAGCGAAAGGCAAAACAAATACACGATTGCATCATGGGCAAAAATGCATAAGGCAACGCCACCACATGGCAAGCCAGCAGAACTACGTAATGACGGACATTTGTTTACAATTTTTCGATGTAAATATTTTATTGTATATGTATAGATTTTTCCTAGGTAGTAGGTTGGTAGACAGCAACCACCCAGGGAGATACTACCGTCCTGCCAAGTGAATGTAAAACGAAAGCCTGTAATTGTTTTACTTGATGGTAGAATTGATGGTGTCTTTTTTCTGTCTCCTAAACATGCAAGATTTCAGGTACATCTTGCTACTTCTACTTACACTTCACCAAGGCCACCCTGCCTTGGTGGGAAACGGCTGACGTGTTGAAAGAAAGAAAGAAGTATACATTTTTCCTAGGTAGTAGGTTAGTAGACAGCAACCACCCAGGGAGGTACTACTGTCCTGCCAAGTGAGTGTAAAACGAAAGCCTGTAATTGTTTTACTTGATGGTAGGATTGCTGGTGTCTTTTTTCTGTCTCATAAACATGCAAGATTTCAGGTACATCTTGCTACTTCTACTTACGCTTAGGTCACACTACACATGCATGTACAAGCATATATATACACACACCCCTCTGGGTTTTCTTCTATTACTAGTTCTTGTTCTTGTTTATTTCTTCTTATCTCCATGGGGAAGTGGAACAGAATTCTTCCTCCGTAAGCCATGCGTGTCGTAAGAGGCGACTAAAATGTCGGGAGCAAGGGGCCAGTAACCCCTTCTCCTGTATGCATTACTAAAGTTAAAAAGAGAAACTTTTGTTTTTCTTTTTGGGTCACCCTGATTCAGTGGGATACAGCTGGTTTGTTGAAAGAAGAAATATACATACAGTGGTACCTCAGTTAAAAATGGTCCCCAAACTCGCCCTTTTATGTAAGTTTATTCTTTTAAATGCTTTTGTAAGTGTATTTTTGGGGGTCTAAAAGGACTAGTCTATTTTACATTATTCCTTATGGGGATAAATTCGTTTGGTAATGGCACTTGAGCAGCATTCTGGAACGAAAAAATATCGTTAACCGAGGTACCACTGTATTTTGTTTTTAATGGTTTTTTTTTATTAACACATTGGCCGTTTCCCACCAAGCCAGGGTGGCCCGAAAAAGAAAAACTTTCATCATCATTCACTTCAATACTGTCTTGTATTAATATTCGTAGAATTACTGACAATATGTTAAGTAAAAGGACACAAATGCAACTAATGTGACATTTTATTGTGGCAACGTTTCACTCTCCAGGAGCTTTATCAAGCCGGGTTGATAAAGCTCCTGGAAAGTGAAACATTGCCACAATAAAATGTCACATTAGTTGCATTTGTGTCCTTTTACTTAACATCACTGTCTTGCCAGAGGCACGCTTACACTACAGTTATAAAACTGCAACATTAACACCCCTTCTTCAGAGTGCCGGCACTGTACTTCCCATCTCCAGGAATCAAGTCCGGCCTGCCGGTTTCCCTGAATCCCTTCATAAATGTTACCTTGCTTAACTCCAACAGCACATCAAGTCCTAAAAATCATTTGTCTCCATTCTCTCCTATCTAATACACTCACGCTTGCTTGCTGGAAGTCCAAACCCCTCGCACACAAAATCTCCTTTACCCTCCCTCCAACCTTTCCAAGGCCAACCCCTACCACGCCTTCTCTCCACATCAGATTTATACACTCTATGTCATTTTATTTTGTTCCAACCTCTCTACATGTCCGAACCATCTCAAAAACCCCTCCTCAGCCCTCTGGATAATAGTTTTGGTAATCCCAATTTCCAAACTACAAATTCTCTGCATTATATTCACACCCCACATTGCCCTCAGACACGACATCTCCACTGCCCCAAGCCTTCTCCTTGTTGCAACATTCACCACCCATGCTTCACACCGATATAAGAGCGTTGGTATAACTATGCTCTCATACATTCCCCTCTTTACTTCCATGGACAAAGTTCTATGTCTCCACAGACTCCTCAGTGCACCACTCACCTTTTTTCTTTCATCAATTCTGTGATTCACTTCATCTTTCATAGACCCATCTGCTGACATGTCCACTCCTAAATGTCTGAATACATTCACCTCCTCTATACTCTCTCCTTCCAATCTGATATCCAATCTTTTGTTACCTAATTTTTTTGTTATCCTTATCACCTTACTCTTTCCTATACAGTGGTACCTTGAGTTACAAGCTTAATTCGTTCCAGACGGCTATTCAAGTGCCGATACCGAAGGAATTTTTTCCCATAAGAAATAATGAAAATTAGATTAATCCATTTCAGACCCCCAAAAATACACTTACAAAAGCACCTACAAAAATACACTTACATAATTGTTCGAGTTGGGAGCTGCTCGTAAGTAGAGGTACCACTGTATTCACTTTTAATTTTCTTCTTTTACATACCCTACCAAACTCATATATTTTAAATTATTTTTTAGCTTCTTTTATCATTTATTGTTAATTTTTGTGTTTTATTATTTTAAATATATTTTTACGGAAAATTTATTTCACATCCTTTTATTTAGATGTAGTTGACGTTGCTGAGTGACGTAACGTCAGGCGTAATGACGTTCGCTGAACTGAAATTTACTCTAGAAAAGTGGCGTATAGGCAAATTTGACGTAAGCCGAAATGACATAAAGCGATGTATAGCTGTATACAAAAAATTGGGGCTCCTGCAGTGCATTGTGGGAACACCATCTAAATATACCATTGCTCAGCATGCTTCATGGACACAAGGCTCTCACTTCCATGTGAATTCAGCGCGTATTATTTCTCAGTGACAGCTCCAACAGTGAGTATGTTGGATCCAAGGTTCAAATGTTTAGTGACTGAAAGTGGTGCTTGGTGATGCCATAAATAGCACTGAAATCCCCGATGACCCACAGCCATCCAACTCTGGCCTCAATGCATCCAGAACACATCATTGCCATAAATGAAAGCTCATATTCTCTCATAGTTTAGGCACAGATGTGAGTAGTAATGATACTGATGTGGAATTTGATTTCCTAGTAATCAGAGATCAGTCTAATGAAAGTAGTGTTTCTGTTGCTATTCCTCAAGGGACATAGTACATCACAGGGCCCAACACTGGTGACAGATAGTGCTAGCGATGATGATGGTGCTTCCATTGGCATGGATAGTGGGCCATGGATGATGCCAGCAATGCATGCAGCAGTGGCTGTTGTGATAAGGAGGTAGGTGGCACCAGCATCAGACTTGGCTGGGAACCATGCCTCATGACCCCAGTCTGTGTCCAGCACCCACACACAACCATCATCACCACTACCACAACCAGCTGCAAATTCATCATCTCCACAAGACTCCATCTGGGATTAGCAGGATGATACACATTTTATGCCTAGTCCCCATCAATTTGACAGCACAATTGAATGCAAGAGAACTGTAGCTTTGGCAATGCCACCACTGAATTTCAATTCTTTGAACTCCATTTTAATGAACCCCTGCTGCAAATGATAGTGAGAGAAACTAGCAGACACAACAAGTACACAATGGCAAATACGGTTTCACCACAGTCACGGCTGCACAAGTGGAAGGCCTCAACTGTGGCTGAGATGTGGCTTTGCCTTGAGACAATCATGCCTATGCCACATGTGTATAAGCACAATATTGCATCATACTGATAAACTGACCACCTTATACATCCAGTGATCTCACATCCATCAGCAGATTTTTCCTGCTGCTATGTATGCTACTCCTCCCAGACAAGACTAGGCTTGGCAGAAGTGACTTGTTATACAAGATTAGGAATGTCTTTATGTATCTAAAACAGAATTCAATGGGTATTTATATTTCTTCCAGAACCTTATCATTGATTAATTTTTGATCCAGTTCAAAGATAGACTGTTGTTCAGGCAGTATATACCAAGCAATTATTTTTATTTGAAATTGCTGATATCCATTAATGGGAGGTTTTACTGTACTAACGAGTCAGCGTTTTGTGTGTCGCTACACAGTTAACTATCAAATGTCACTTCTCTTGTGGAAACCCCCTGTATTGTTATTGTTTTTAATAATAGTATTTTTATTTCATAACTTGAAAATTTGTGTAGTCTGAGGTGAACTTCCACACACTTTGAATGACTGGCAACCATGAATAATCAAGGAGCTGTTATGGAAATGGCATGTACAGTGGACCCCCGGATTACGTACTGCTCCAAACTCAAACAATTATGTAAGTGTATTGTAAGTGTATTTTTGGGGGTCTAAAAAGGCTAATCTAATTTACATTATTCCTTATGGGAACAAATTCGTTCGGTAACGGCACTTGAACAGCATTCTGGAACGAAATAATGACGTAATCCGGGGGTCCACTGTATGTCCCTTATATGAATAACTAAATATTCAAAACCATTAATGGCAAAGGTTTACTGTATATCATAGGTAGTAGGTTGGTAAACAGCAACCGCCCAGGGAGGTACTACCGTCCTGCCATGTGAGTGTAAAACGAAAGCCTGTAATTGTTTTACATGATGGTAGGATTGCTGGTGTCTTTTTTCTGTCTCATAAACATGCAAGATTTCAGGTACATCTTGCTACTTCTACTTACACTTAGGTCACACTACACATTCATGTACAAGCATATATATACACACCCCTCTGGGTTTTCTTCTATTTTCTTACTAGTTCTTGTTCTTATTTCCTCTTATCTCCATGGGGAAGTGGAACAGAATTCTTCCTCCGTAAGCCATGCGTGTCGTAAGAGGCGACTAAAATGCTGGGGGCAAGGGGCTAGTAACCCCTTCTCCTGTATATATTACTAAATGTAAAATGAGAAACTTTCGTTTTTCATTTTGGGCCACCCCACTTCGGTGGGAAACGGCCGACGTGTTGAAAGAAAGAAAGAAAGTTTACTGTATATGAGCTTCCTTCATATTAGACCCACAACTTGAACCATACTTGTGCAGGATAACCCTTGTTATGAAGTGATCACTATGTTGCCTCGCAGCTACAATATACAATATACAGTGGACCCTCGGTTAACGAATACCCCGGAAATCGTGCAATTATGTAAGTATAATTTTGTAAGTTCTTGTGGAAGTGTAGTTTTGGGGGTCTGAAATAGACTAACCTACATGACATTATTTCTTAAGGACGTAAATTCGTTCGGTAATGGCACTTGAGAAAGCTTCTGCAATGAATTTTTTTCGTTAACCGAGGGTCCACTGTAATAGTAATCTTACTCTCTCAAGCAGATCTTAATTGCTTCCATTCTGCATTTTTTAAATTTTGTAACAAGTTCTTGCAATAAAATTCTAAAAATTTACTATTGCAGTTATGAGAGCTTCCAGCAAATAAGCAGTTTGATGCTTTCATCATTGCAGGGATGTTTTCCATTGCATTTGCTGTAGCAGCAGTGAGCAGTGATAGTTCTTCTATTGAGGAAGGGGGATTCTTCCAGGGCTACTCACTTGTCACTTGGATGGTAGTACTTATACAGGTCAGTTGACAGAATTAATGGAAAGGAAATGTAGCATTTGCAGCTACATTGAAAACAATGTGAAGATATGAACATTAAAGAGTATTGACATTACATTTGAATATATTTATTAAATATTTTAAAGATTTAAGAACACCTAATATATTAATGTACAGCAATATGACTTTGATTTTTACTTAACACTATCAAAAAAGTGCGACCACATTATAGTGTGCAAAATTGATTGATATTAGGCTTCATAAATTTTGAAAAAAAATGTAAAATTTGGGTATTTCCCATCATAGATTTTCTGTCTGTTAGTCAGGCCACAAGTAGTGCCCCCTCCCCTAGCTGATGGGCCACAAGTAGTGCCCCCTCCCCTAGCTGTTGGGCCACAGGTAGTGCCCCCTTCCCTAGCTGCTGGTCCACAAGCACTGCCCCCTTCCCTAGCTGCTGTTCCACAAGCACTGCCCCCTTCCCTAGCTGCTGTTCCACAAGCACTGCCCCCTTCCCTAGCTGCTGTTCCACAAGCAGTGCCCCCTTCCCTAGCTGCTGGGCCACAAGCAGTGCCCACTTCCCTAGCTGCTGGTCCACAAGCAGTGCCCACTTCCCTAGCTACTGGTCCACAATCAGTGCCCACTTCCCTAGCTGCTGATCCACAAGCAGTGCCCCCTTCCCCAGCTGCTGGGCCACAAGCAGTGCCCACTTCCCTAGCTGCTGTTCCACAAGCACTGCCCACTTCCCTAGCTACTGATCCACAAGCAGTGCCCCCTTCCCTAGCTGCTGGGCCACAAGTAGTGCCCCCTTCCCTAGCTGCTGGGCCACAAGCAGTGCCCACTTCCCTAGCTGCTGGTCCACAAGCAGTGCCCACTTCCCTAGCTACTGGTCCACAATCAGTGCCCACTTCCCTAGCTGCTGATCCACAAGCAGTGCCCCCTTCCCCAGCTGCTGGGCCACAAGTAGTGCCCCCTTCCCTAGCTGCTGGGCCACAAGCAGTGCCCACTTCCCTAGCTGCTGGTCCACAAGCAGTGCCCACTTCCCTCGCTGCTGGGCCACAAGCAGTGCTCCCTTCCCAGCTACTGGTCCACAAGCAGTGCCCACTTCCCTAGCTGCTGGTCCACAAGCAGTGCCCACTTCCCTAGCTGCTGGTCCACAAGCAGTGCCCCCTTCCCTAGCTGCTGGGCCACAAGCAGTGCCCCCTTCCCCAGCTACTGGTCCACAAGCAGTGCCCACTTCCCTAGCTGCTGGGCCACAAGCAGTGCCCACTTCCCTAGCTGCTGGTCCACAAGCAGTGCCCCCTTCCCTAGCTGCTGGTCCACAAGCAGTGCCCCCTTCCATAGCTACTGGCCCACAAGCAGTGCGTTCTAACCAGCCTCCCACCATTCTCAGTGAGCAAGTCACGTCCACTATACAGTATTATTCTTGCTTAATTAATCTTTTTCAAAGTTTACATAACTTATGAATGCTCCATAACACATAACCATCCTCCACTACACATGACCTCCCTCCATAACACATAACCATCTTTCACAACATACCACCATCCTCCACAATGCATGACCATCCTTCACAACATACTACCATCCTCCACAACACCTGACCACCTTTCACAACATACCACCTCCCAATTTTCTAACCCTTGAATTTGCTAGAGATGTATTCAAGGAACCACTTTTCTAACCTATCCTATAGTTTGTCCAGTGCCAATTGTAGCTTTTCCTTCACTTGACTTACGAAATAGGAGTTTATTCTCACTAATCTTACCTTCGCAAATGAAGATACTATCTTCTGGATTGTTATTTACACCATCCTCCACAACACATGACCATCCTTCACAACATACCACCATCCTCCACAACACATGACCATCCTTCACAACATACCACCATCCTCCACAACACATCACCACCTTCCAAATACTGCCATCCTCCACAACACATGACCATCCTCCACAACATAACCAACCTCCACAGCACATAACCATCCTCCACAACACAACCATCCTCCACAACACACAGCCATCCTCCACAGTATAATTCCAACCTCCACAACACATGACCACAACAGGAAACACTAAACCTTAGGGATAATACACTGCCTGGAACATACAGATAACTGATATTTCTATTACTATATGTATGCTCTCATTCTTCTACATGAATATTGGATATGCTTTCACAATGTTCTTAGTGTGTTGCTTGTAGGCCAGTTTACACTAGTTAAAATCAACATAAGTCTTCAGAGATTTAGTTAAGATATTACATATTCTATTGTCAGATTAATGAAAAAAATCAGACTAATGAAGGCATTATTTACTTGCAATATGATGTTAAGACAGAAATTGTATGAATGAAATAATGTATAAGGGAAGAAATAAGTGAAAACAAGCAAGAACAGATTAAAAGCAATTTGATTGGAAAAGATAACACTATACAGTATACAGTGGACCCCCGAGTTTCGGTCACCTCAGAAATCGAACAATTATGTAAGTGTAATATTGTAAGTGCTTTTGTAAGTGTATTTTTGGGGGTCTGAAATGGACTAACCTACTTGACATTATTCCTTAAGGGAATAAATTCGTTCGGTAATGGCACTTGAGCAGCCTTCTGGAATGAATTAGTATGACCGAAACTCAGGGGTCCACTGTATTATTATTATTATTATTATTGCTATTGCAGTCATGGAGTACTAAACCTGTAGGGGTCATACAGCACCTGGGAGAGGAGGAAATGGGATGCATTCAGGTTTGATTCAAGGAAGGGGAGTATAGGTTCAATTTCTTGGACTATACAGGATAGAATTTTAAAATGTGCTAGACCAGTGGGAGCTTGCTGCATAGTAATGCTTTAATGAGGTATAGAAACATTTTCTTTAGGCTTTTACTATAGTACTTGTAGTTAATGTAATAGCAAACTTTTTTAATCACTAAATATTTTACCTAACACAAAAATAAAATTTCAGGCATTTGGTGGGCTCGTAGTGTCAGTGGCAATGAAGTATGCAGACAACATCCTGAAGGGATTTGCTACATCATTATCTATTGTAATGTCTACTTTAGTCTCATGGCTGGCCTTAGGAGATACTGCCCCCTCCACACAGTTTATTATTGGAGCATCAATTGTTATATCATCAACGGTACTGTATGCCTTAACTCCTCAAAAAGAGGGCATGTGTGCAGCAACTACTCGAATCTCATCATCCATCAACAATTCTCATAAGGTGTAAGACATATTTTGTTTGGATAGTTTGCTTAAAGTATTTGTAAATTATTAAATTATTGCATGTTTATGAAAGCTGAACCAAAGTAAGAACTAAAAACATTTAATTCATAATATGCAAAATGTTATGGGAGGATATTTCTTGTAGATGTGAAGAGAGTTGCAGACTCTGGCTTTGGCTTCTAGCACTACTGTGAATTCATAGATTTCTATGTCTAACTCTTCCAGTACCCATCTGAATTATCTTGTTACCTTTTATTTTGTATTTGTGCAACAAAGGGCCAGTAATGTGTTTAGTGGAAGAGAAAGGTGGCTACACCACATGCTCTGGCTGAAGCAAACCCAGAGACAGCAAGGAAACAGCATGTTTACACCTCTCAAAATATTTCCTTAATATAACGAGGGCAGTTCTAGGTTGGTAGACAGCAACTGCCCAGGGAGGTACTACTGTCCTGCCAAGTGAGTGTAAAACAGAAGCCTGTACTCGTTTTACATGATGGTAGGATTGCTGGTATTTTTTTTCTGTCTAATAAACATGCAAGATTTCAGGTACATCTTGCTACTTATACTTACACTTAGGTCACACTACACATACATGTACAAGCATATATATACACTCCCCTCTGGGTTTTCTTCTATTTTCTTACTAGTTCTTGTTCTTATTTATTTCCTCTTATCTCCATCGGGATGTGGAACAGAATTCTTCCTCCGTAAACCATGTGTGCTGTAAGAGGTGACTAAAATGCCGGGAGCAAGGGGCTAGTAACCCCTTCTCCTGTATAAATTACTAAATTTAAAAAGAGAAACTTTTCTTTTTCTTTTTGGGCCACCCTGCCTCAGTGGGATACAGCCAGTTTGTTGAAAGAAGAAAGAACAAGGGCAGCAACTGGCAGAAGACCTGCCCATACATCTTCCCTCATTTTATTAGCCAAATAAACACTACCTTGCCTTATATAGCAAGGTGTGAGGAATCTTTAGAATATGACATGTGTTTGGGCAGTCACCTGATGTAACACCTGCACCTTAGTTAATGCATGCTGTATCTCCACTATAACCTTGTTTAAATACTTATTCACTCTTTAGTATCAATCACCATGTTCAAAAATTGTAGAAATACAGCTAGAGTAGAAACATCACGAATATGTGATTCTTCTTCTTTCTTTCAACACACCAGCTGTTTCCCACCGAAGCGGGGTGGCCCAAAAGGAAAAACGAAAGTTTCTCCTTTTACATTTAGTAATATATACAGGAGAAGGGGTTGTTACTAGCCCCTTGCTCTCGGCATTTTAGTTGCCTCTTACGACACGCATGGCTTACGGAGGAAGAAACATATGTGATTACAGTCACAGTATGATAATGTAAAATACCAAACATTTCTAGTTTCTTGATGTTAAGGCACTGAACAGTCTCTTCAAACTTTTTATACAGATATTTTAAATA
This sequence comes from Cherax destructor, assembly GCA_009830355.1. Classification (NCBI taxonomy): domain Eukaryota; kingdom Metazoa; phylum Arthropoda; class Malacostraca; order Decapoda; family Parastacidae; genus Cherax; species Cherax destructor. The sequence goes on from WNWK01011004.1 coordinate 56,449, forward strand.
AATAAATCTTTCTTAAGTTATATAGATTTTGGAAAATATTAGGTAAGAAAATCTGCCATTTAGTGGACATGACTTGCACTCACCTAGCAAGAAAGGGGCAAGACTGGGATGATGGTTTACTTTAACCCTTTCAGGGTCGAGACCTCGAAAAAAAAAATTATTTTTTCTTATGAAATGATAGTTTTTTTTTCTAAATCTAATAGGCTAAAAAAAAAAATGCAATCAATACTTACCGTGATATAGAGGCGTGAAGTTGACAGAAATTGAACCGCTTACGGCAACATCGCTGACTGCCGGTCACCCGGTAATAGTTTTTTTTTTCTACTCTTTCCTTTTATTTTTTAACATTTTATTTTTTCAAGTAGCTTTTATGGCCTGTGAGACCAATATAAACCATATTTTGTATATACATATACACTCCTTGTATACTACACAATAATGGCTGGCTGGCTGGCTCACCAGCTGGCTGCCTGGCTGGCTGGCTGCCTGGCTGCCTGGCTGGCTGCCTAGCTGGCTGGCTGCCTGGTTGACTGGGTGGCTGGCTGCCTGGTTGCCTGACTGGCTGCCTGGTTGCCTGGCTGGCTGGCTGCCTAGCTGGCTGGCTGCCTGGCTTGAAGTTGACAGAAAATGAACCACTTACGACAACATCGCTGACTGCCGGTCACTCTATTTTTTTCTTTTCTTTTTTTGAGTTGTTTTCTTTTCTTTTTTAATTTTTCTTTTTTCAAATAACTTTTATGGCCTGTGAGACCAATATAAGTGCTGTTTTTCAAATATTCACTTGTTATTTACTACACAATAACTACACAAACTTTGTTCTCATTACAGTGGTCCCTCGGTTTTCGGTCATCTCCAAACTCAAACATTTATGTAAGTGTATTTTCGTAAGTGCTTTTGCAAGTGTATTTTTGAGGGTCTGAAATAGACTAACCTACGTGACATTATTTCTTAAGGAAGTAAATTCGTTCGGTAATGGCACTTGAGCAGCATTCTGGAAAGAATTTTCGGCGAAAACCGAGGGTCCACTGTATATTGTTTACAAAAATTAGCAATGTAAAATATTGTTTATCACTATTTTTCTATCATATATACAATGGACCCCGAGTTTCGTAAACCCCGGAAATCGTACAATTATGTAAGTATAATATTGTCAGTGCTTGTGGAAGTGTATTTTTGGGGGTCTGAAATAGACTAACCTACGTGACATTTTTCCTTAAGGGAGTAAATTCGTTCGGTAATGGCGCTTGAGCAGACTTCAGGAGTGAAGTTTTTACGAAACTCGGGGGTTCACTGTATACAGTGGACCCCCGAGTTTCTGTCACCTCGGAAATCGTACAATTATGTAAGTTTAATATTGTAAGTGCTTTTGTAAGTGTATTTTTGGGGGTCTGAAATGGACTAACCTACTTGACATTATTCCTTAACCCTTTCATGGTCGCAGGGCCCTGTCCGAATCTCGTTCTCAGGGTCGCAGAATTTTTTCTTATGAAATGATAAGAGTTTTTTTTTCTAAATCTAATAGGCTAAAAAAAACATTTTTGTGATCAATACTTACCAAGATATAGAGGATTGAAGTTGACCAAAATTGAACCGCTTACGGCAACATCGCTGACTTCCGGTTGGCCGGTAATGTTTTATTTTCTGTCTTGGAGTTGTTTTCTTATCAATTTTAATTTTTCAAATAACTTTTATGGCCTGTGAGACCAATATTAGTGCTGTTTTTCAAATATTTACTCGTTGATTATTACACAATAATGGCATAAAGTTTGTTCTCACTATTTTGTTTACAAAACGTATTTACAAACATTTACAATAAAAAATATCGTTTATTACTATTGTTCAATCATATATATACATAGTATATAGAGTCACTGGACATGTTCCTAGAAGTTCTGCAGCCTGTGGAAGTCTCTGAAACATGGTTCCATGCACAGTTGTGTTTTACATTCCACACACATAAAACGAGTGTCTCTGCATTGTTGTGGGCGTTTTTTTGTATGTGCACAGACAAAACACCTGTTCTGAGCCTTTTTCTTGCAAGCAGTAGCAGGCAGTTTTGTTAGGAAGTGATCACCAGGCCTCAGACGAGAGGGTAGGTGTTGATAACTTGGTGGGCGGTTTTCTATTGCAAGTGTTGCTCCTTGGTACTTGAATATTATTTAGTCTGATGACAGACAAACAAAATTCGCCATATGGTGGTTTGTTTGTGGTCTTCAACTTATAAATATTATAAGCATTGAGCATGGAAATGTCCAGAATGTGAAAAAAGAGTTTTATGTACCACTTATAACTCTTGCGAACACAATCAGCAAACCCAATCTGCATGTCACATTTGTCCACTGAACGCATATTGAGGGTGTAGTCAATCACAGCTGCAGGTTTTAGAATGGGTTCATTGGTCTCTCTATTCAGCCTGCCAGTGTCTGTCATTTCGTTAGGGTGAACTGATGACAACAGTGTGACATCTCGTTTGTCATGCCACCAAAATGCCATGATGTCATTGGCAGCAAATGCCTGCACCTGACCTCTACGAGTGCCTGCATTGAACATAGGCATATGCTTACGATTTGCACGCACTGTACCGCACACATCTGTCAAGTTCACTCGCAAAAAATCACTGAGGGAGGGGCTTGTGTACCAGTTATCAGTATATAATATATGCCCCTTACCAAGATATGGTTTCATCATTGTTCTAACCACATCACCAGAGATACCCAATAACTTCCTGGTATCTTGCAATGTATAACTAACAGTGTACACAATAATATCCAATACAAGACCACTGTAGCAATCACAAAGCACAAACAGCTTTATACCAAAGCGTTTTCTCTTGCTTGGTATATACTGCTTGAACGACAGTCTACCTTTGAACAGAATCAATGACTCATCAATAACAAGCTTCCTGAAAGGATAAAAATGCATATTGAATTTCTCTTTCAGATACAGAAACACATTCCTAATCTTATATAACCTGTCGTTTCTGTCAGGCCTTGTTTTGTCTGAGAATTGTAGCATACGTAACAGTAGCACAAATCGATTCACTGATATTATATCACTGAAACCTGGTGTTGCAATCAGGCAGTCTGTCGACCAGTTTGATTTGACACTGTGCTTATACACAGGTTGCATAAGCATTATTGTGGCAAAGAAAAGATACATCTCAGCCACAGTTGTCTTTTTCCACTTGTGGAGGCGTGATTTTGGTGAAAGTATTGTGTTTGCCATGGTGTACTCGTAGTATGTCTTGCTTTCCCTGACAATAATTTCCATCAGGGGTTCGTCAAAGAATAACTCGAAACATTCCAGTTCAGTGGCATTGTTTCCAAGTGTACATGATGGGCGTATTCCACTTTGACTTTCATCAAACTGATGGGGATTGGGAATAAAATTGTCAGCTTCCTGCCAATCCCATGTGGGGTCTGCTGGTGGGTACTGGATATTGACAGGTGGTTGTGGAGGTTGTGGTTGTGGGGGTGAGGGTGGTCTTTGTTGTAGGTCGGGTGAGTCAGCGGCGTGGGTGGCAGCATGGTTCACTGCTGGTGCCTCGCGCCTGGCACCACCACTACCACCAGATGCATGCACATTTCTCATCCCAATTGCAACACTATCATCTTCATTTTCACTATCTGTTCCTGTTGTACGCCCACGGGATGTACTCCGAGATGTACTCCTTCCCCTTGGAACAGCATATGGCACGCTACCAGAGCGCATATACCGTCGTATATACTGACGCTTCACTGGAGAATATTCCACTCCACCTAGGCATATGCCTACGATTTCCACGCACTGTACCGCACACACATGTCATGTTCACTCGCAAAAAATCACTGAGTAAAGGGCTTGTGTACCAGTTATTAGTATATAATGTATGCCCCTTACCAAGATATGGTTCCATCATTGTTCTAACCGCATCACAAGAGATACCCAATAATTTCATGGTATCTTGTAATGTATTACTTCCAGTGTACACAATAATATCCAATACAAGACCACTGTAGCAATCACAAAGCACAAACAGCTTTATACCAAAGCGTTTCCTCTTGCTTGGTATATACTGCTTGAATGACAGTCTACCTCTGAATAAAATCAAAGACTCATCAATAACAAGCTTCCTGAAGGAATAAAAATGCATATTGAATTTCTGTTTCAGGTACATAAACACATTCCTAATCTTATATAACCTGTCGTTTCTGTCAGGCCTGATTTTGTCTGATAAGCGTAGCATACGTAACAGTAGCACAAATCGATTCACTGGTATAATATCACTGAAACCTGGGGTTGAAATCAGGTGGTCTGTTGACCAGTATGATTTGACACTGTGCTTATACACATGTGGCATAAGCATTATTGTGGCAAAGAAAAAATACATCTCAGCCACAGTTGTTTCTTTCCACTGGTGTAGACGTGATCCTGGTGAAAGTATTGTGTTTGCCATGGTGTACTCGTAGTATCTGTTGCTTTCCCTGACAATAATATCCATCAGGGGTTCATCAAAGAATAATTCAAAGCATTCCAGTTCAGTGGCATTGTTCCCAAGTGTACAAGAAGGGCATATTCCACTTTGGCTTTCATCAAACTGATGGGGATTGGGAATAAAATTATCAGCTTCCTGCCAATCCCATTGGTGGTCTGCTGGTGGGTACTGGATATTGACAGGTGGTTGTTGTGGTTGTGGTTGTGCAGGTTGGTGTGGTGGGTGAGGGTGGCCTTTGTTGTAGCTGAGCTGAGTCAGCGGCGTGGGTGGCAGCATGGTCCACTGCTGGTGCCTCACGCCTGGCACCACCACTACCACCACCACCAGATGCATGCACATTTCTCATCCCAATTGCAACACTATCATCTTCGTTTTCACTATCTGTGCCTGTTGTACGCCCACGGGATGTACTCCTAGATGTACTCCTAACCCTTGGAAGAGCATATGGCACACTACCAGAGCGCATATACCATCGTATATACTGACGCTTCACTGGTGAATATTTCACTTCACTCTTGCTACTGGAACTGTTTTGAAGAGCTTGGAGTTCATATTCACTATCACTATCATCACCATTGCTCATATCTGAGTCCTGGATATGAGTAAATAACAGTTTCCTCCTTCGTTCTGGTACAACTTAATATGAACAAGACAGCACAGCACCAGAGGTGGAAGGTTGTTGGTCGTCTGGGTTTTCCTCACTATTACCGGTATTATTGTCATTATTTTCGGTCACAACCACGTCAAAACCTTGAAAGTCACCTTCACTGACACCCCCATCACTATTAGAACTGTCACTGGGGAACAAAAGTGTCCCAATTCGCCGAGGAGTGAGGTGTTTCTTACCGCGAGGCATGGTGGACAAGGTGGACTGAAATGGTTTAGGTTAGGTAAGGTTTGTCAGTGTTCCCACAATGCACCACTGGGTACCCAATTTTTTTCCTACTGCGCACACTGACCACGCAGACCCATTCTCTCACATCTAGGCCTACCAGCGTTTTCCCGCTCGATTTGAAGCCGCTAGAATTTATACATACTAGTACGTCAAACGCCCTGGCGTGTAAGCCGTACTAGTACATCAAAAACCCTGAAAGGGTTAATATCTTTATTATTCACCCCATACCCATGGTGTGGGTGGTAATCAAAAGATTACAGAAGCATATAATGGTTCCCTGAATTTGTGTGAAATTGGTCAAATTACCTATTTCTGACCACTTTATTGGATATTTGGGCAGTTTCTTGTATTCAGTCGATAGAATAGAAGGAATATGTACTAGCAAAATAGCTATGAGTTTGGTAGACTAGAACAATGGAATTGGCCAAAAATAGGGTGCAAAGTGGGTGAAATCACCGATGCGTAAATATTGCCGAGACTCCTAGCTTTGCAAGTGTAATTCCGTAAGTTTTCCATAAAATTTCATACTTTTGGTTTCATTATTACCTTCAGAAAAAGATGCTCTACCATTTCATAAGAAAAAAATAACTTTTTTTTTTTTTTTTAAATTTTGCCACCCTGAAAGCAAGTTTGAGAGCAGGGGTTGCGACCCTGAGAGCAAGTTTGAGAGCAGGGGTTGCGACCTTGAGAGCAAGTTTGAGAGCAGGGGTTGCGACCCTGAGAGCAAGTTTGAGAGCAGGGGTTGCGACCCTGAAAGGGTTAAATAATAAATTTTTGTGAAATTTTATTTATATGTTTATTGAGCCTTCATTACTATAACTTTCATAATTTGCATTACTTATTAAACAATCAATTTTTGTGCAATTTCATTGTCAAAAAAAATATGAAGTTCAACGAACATAAATTTCAGTTACTCCGCTATGGAAAACTTTGAGAAATAAAAGCTGTATCGGAGCATAAAACAAATTCCAATCATATAATAGAGGAAAAAACTGGTGTGAAGGATCTGGGAGTTGTAATGTCCGAGAATCTTACTTTCAAAGACGAAATTGCAGACCTGGAGAATATACAGAGAACCTTTACTGCACTTATAATTATCACAAAACACCTAAATTACTGGGAATGGTTGAAGGCCCTCTGAAAAATCCTAGAGGGACTAGTCCCAAATCTACACACCGAAATCACTCCCTATGAAAGCAAAAGACTCGGCAGTCAGTGCAACATCCCCCCAATGAAAAGCAGGGGCACCATGAGTATGCTAAGAGACAACACAATAAGTGTCAGGGGCCCAATACTGTTCATCTGCCTCCCAGCATACATAAGGGGGATTACCAATAGACCCTAACTGTTTTCAAGAGGAATTTGAACAGACACCTCAAGTCAGTACCTGACCAGCTGGGCTGTGGTTTGTACACCAGTCTGTGTGCGGTCAGCAGTAACAGCCTGGTTGATCAAGCCCTGATCCCAGTGGTAGGCACATCTAACCAAAAAGTTAGCTTCGCTACCCGCTAATCCATAGCTCTGCTAACGCTGAACCACTAAACGGCCAAAAAATTAGCAGAAGCTAACGCTAAACGCTACCTTTTCACATGAATTCAGATTCGGTTTAGTTTTTTAACATAAAGGAGGAACACTGCAGTAGGCCTGTTGGCCCATATTTGGCAGGTCCTTTACAAAACCAACCCACTAACAACATTTGCCCAAACCACTTTCAGTGCTACCCTAACAATAAGCTCTGACAAATCTATTTTCTCATGTGCAAGTCCCACTCAAATCCAACCCATCTCATTCATGTATTTATCTAACCTAAACTTGAAACTACCCAAGGTTTTAGCTTCAGTAACCTTACTAGACAGACTGTTCCACTCATCAACTACCCTATTTCCAATCCAATACTTTCCTATGTCCTTTCTAAATCTAAACTTATCTAATTTGAATCCATTACTGCGGGTTCTTTCTTGGAGGGAGATTCTTAAGACTTTATTTATACCCCCTTTATTAATACCTATCTTCCACTTATACACTTCGATCATGTCTCCCCTCATTCTTCGTCTTACTAGTGAATGTAATTTAACCCTTTGACAGTCCAGAGGCCAAATCTCAAGAGTGACACCCAGGGTCCAAGAATTTAAAAAAAAAATTGGGTTATTTTTTCTTGTTTGAATGATAGAGAATCATTTTCTGAAGGTAATAAAATGAAAAGTACAAAATTGGATGGAAAATTTATGAAATTACGCTCTTGCGAATTTTGATACGTCAGCGATATTTATGCATTGGCGATTTTGCCGAATTTGACTCCCATTTTAGGCCAATTACATTATTCCAGTCGACCAAATTCTTAGCTATTTTGCTAGTATTACTTCTATTTTATCGATTGAGCACAAGAAATCGACTAGTCACCTGTTTCAACTACCCAATAAAGTGATCAGAAATTGGTAATTTGGCCAATTTAACACAAAGTTCAAAATATTCCAATTTCAAAATATGGTCCAGAATAAATAATGCAGGCATTCCTGGCACTAAACTAACATTTCCTTTGTTCATTAGTTATGTTTTGAGGCTTTACAAATGAATTTCATTTTGATTTTTTATTCACATATATAATGAATTTTTACTGTTATAATGAATTTTTACTGTTATGCAATATTTTAGTAATTGTATAAATAATATCAGCACATTCGTGAACGTATATTAGACCCACCAGCTGACGCATATTAGACTAGTGACGACATTTGTTTACTATTGAACTTCGGCAAAAATTGAACATTTCCGCTACTTTGAGCTCAGTTTCAAGCCCTTTTCAATACTAAAATCAATTAAAATCATCCCTATTTCTGTAATAAATCTCCCATTCTATCAAATGAGACCAAGAAATCGTGAATAGAACTGTAAAAAACATACGAAAAAACACCGCAAAGTCACTGTTTTAATCCAAAATTTCAGTCACAGTTTTTTTCTCTCATTATGCACTCCGTGCTGCAGGATTTGTATTATATGGTGCACACTTACCACATAGATGTATTCTCTCATATCTAGGCCAAAATTTACCACCACAGTTTATCTGAATGAGCTGAGCTCATGGAGTAGATCTATGGTTTGGACCCTGGCTTCAAAGCCATAGATCTATGGGACGGACCCTCAAAGGGTTAAGGGACTTCAATTTTTCTTCATACGAAAGATTTCTTATACTATGTATTAATTTTGTCATTCTTCACTGAATGTTTTCTAATTTTTTTAATTTCAACAAGTCGGCCGTCTCCCACCAAGCAGGGTGACCCAAAAGGAAGAAAATTCCCAAAAAAGAAAATACTTTCATCCTCATTCAACACTTCACCTCACTCATACATAATCACTGTCTTTGCAGAGGCGCTCAAATACGACAGTTTAGAATAGTCCCTCCAAACTGTCAATATCCCAGACCCCTTTTTTAAAGTGCAGGCATTGTACTTCCCATTTCCAGGACTCAAGTCTGGGTAAATCTATAATAACCGGTTTCCCTGAATCCCTTCACTAAATATTACCCTGCTCACACTCCAACAGCTCGTCAGGTCCCCAAAACCATTCGTCTCCATTCACTCCTATCTAACACGCTCACACATGCTTGCTGGAAGTCCAAGCCCATCGCCCACAAAACCTCCTTTACCCCCTCCCTCCAACCTTTTCGAGGACAACCCCTACCCCGCCTTCCTTCCCCTACAGATTTATATGCTCTCCAAGTCATTCTGCTTTGATCCATTCTCTCTAAATGACCAAACCACCTCAACAACCCCTTTCAGCCCTCTGACTAATACTTTTAGTAACTCCACACCTCCTAATTTCCACACTCCGAATTTTCTGCATAATATTTACACCACACATTGCCCTTTGACAGGGCATCTCCACTGCCTCCAGCCGCCTCCTTGCTGCAGCATTTGCAACCCATGCTTCACACCCATATAAGAGTGTTGGTACCACTATACTTTTGTACATTCCCTTCTTTGCCTCCATGGATAACGTTTTTTGTCTCCACAGATACCTCAATGCACCACTCACCTTTTTTTCTTCATCAATTCTATGGTTAACCTCATCCTTCATAAACCCATCTGCTGACAAGTCAACTCCCAAATATCTGAAAACATTCACTTCTTCCATAATCCCTCTCTCCAATGTGATATCAAATTTTTCTTTATTTAAATTGTTTGATACCCTCATCACCTTACTCTTATCTATGTTCACTTTCAACTTTCTACCTTTACACACCCTCCCAAACTCGTCCACTAACCTTTGCAATTTTTCTTTAGAATCTCCCATAAGCACAGTATCATCAGCAAAAAGTAACTGTGTCAACTCCCATTTTGTATTTAATTTCCCATAATTTATAGTACTGTATATATTTAAATGCTTTGCAAGATTGAGTAACATTGCTTAAAACTATTTCAACACCACACAAAAGTAATGCATCATTATATTTCAATTACCTTTTAATGGTTACACTTAGTTTTTGGTTCTCTACAATTACATTAGATTTAAAAAGAAAACCAATACACATGTCACAGCTCCCTCCAGGGTCCAGTTTAAAAATTAAAAGCAGAGAAAGATGGAAGAAAAAAAAGTAACTTTCTCTAATCTTGAAAAAGTGGCCCAAGAACTTATCTGGAAAATCTATTCTTCCTGGCCTCTTTAAGGGGGGCTCCTTGACGAGGTAAAGAGGCTTTCGGTCTGAGGAATTGGACCTTTTGGTCTTCTTCCTCAGACCAAACCTAATTACCCCGCAATCCCCCCTTCCCTTTCCCATTTTCCCCATCCTCCCTTTTCCCTTTCCTCCTCCTCATCCCTCCCTAATTTCCTTCCCCTCTTTACCTTGGGAGCTTCTCTCCACAGGCATTCTAGTTCCTAGGTAGGGGGAAGGGTACCGTGGTCTACCCCTTTCCGTTGAGGTTCTTGGCGGTGGTGTAGTTTGCCGTGGAATCTGGATCGCCTGGGGATGCCCCTCCCTCTCCGGTCTCCCGGGGGGTGGCTTTGGGTATCTTTCTGGCGACGAGTGTATCTCTGGAGGTCGCCTTTCGGATTCCGGGGGTTGTGACCGATGGAGGTATGCTTTGTGGTGGATATCCGGCCGCCCTCTCTTTTGTCTGCCGAGATGGCTCGGTGGATGTGAGTAGCTATCCCGGATCGCGGTTTACTGGCGTGAAGG
>WNWK01011005.1:0-66969 GCA_009830355.1 Cherax destructor
TTTGCTCCCTGTAAATAAAGCATTACCACACGTGTATGTGTGTGTGTGTGTGTGTGTACTCACCTAGTTGTGATTGCAGGGGTCGAGTCATAGCTCCTGGCCCCGCCTCTTCACTGGCCTCTATTGGGTCACTCTCCCTGCGCCATGAGCTTTATCATACCTCTTCTTAAAGCTATGTATGGAACCTGCCTCCACTACATCGCTTCCCAAACTATTCCACTTCCCGACCACTCTGTGACTGAAGAAATACTTCCTAACATCTCTGTGATTCATCTGAGTCTTCAACTTCCAACTGTGTCCCATCTCTGTGTATATATGTGTGTGTATGTGTGTTTATGTGGGTGTGTGTGTATATATATATTTGTGTGTGTGTGTGACCCAACAATTAATATTTGCACAAATAACTCATTACAGTTGTGACCGGGTGTAGACTAGTAAATTGCTCATTACTTTATAATTTGTTTATGATTGCAACCATGTATGAACATAAGTAAGAAAATTTACTTACTTACATGATTCATTACCTTTGAAACTTGTGGGTTCATTACCTTTGTACCTTGTTCAGCTATCAAAACTTTGGGGCCCAGTCTCTGGACCCATTATATACCTCTATAATCTGTAAATACCTTTGTAACTTGTCATGATTGCGACCAGATCTACCTGAGTTCATTACCTTTGTAACTTGCTCAGCTATCAAAACTTTGAGGCCCAGTCCCTGGACCCATTATGTACCTCTGTAATCTTTTGACTACCGCCCACAGGATGGGTATGGGGTGCATAATAAAGATATTAAACTAAAAACTAACATGAGTCTGGGACTGGTGAAGAGTGCATGGGCATGTCATTTATAGTATTTTTCTATAAAATTCTGTCTCGCTCATAAAAAATCATTTAGATCTTCGACTCTCAGTCTGGTTAGCGGCTCGCTAAAAACCAAGTCATATTGGGACTTTAGTAGCTCACTCATTTCCTTGCTGTCATCTGTGTAGGACCCATCTCGTTTAAGTAGGGGCCCAATACTGGATGTTGTTCTCGACTTTGATTTGGCATAAGAAAAGAAATATTTTGGGTTTCTTTCAATTTCATTTATGGCTTTTATTTCTTCCAACATTTCTTGAATCCTGTAAGATTCCTTTAGCTTTAGTTCGATGTTTGTTATATCATTTTAGGATGCCCTCGTACTGACAAAATTTTAAATATGCAGAAAGAACTTGATATTCCAAGCATCAGAGATCGTGTTACTGAAAGAAATATCCTAATTGGGGTTAATATGCTCAGGCAAGCCCATTCAAACCCCTGCACAGAAGCCCTCCAAACTTTCCTCAGCACTGGTGAACATCCCTCCAGATGGATCGAAAAAACTGGAACCGACCTCCGCATGAATCAGATACATGATCTGTGGCAAGTAAGGCAACAGCGGCACTTCTCCGCTCCATGGAATATTACCCCATTCCAAACTACCATCCCTCCATTTCCCCCCAAACTACTTCTTAAATCACAACCAAAGCTTCGCCTTGAAGCCAAACATGATGCCTTAAGCTGTATTGATAATTTAGCCAAACAGCACACTCTCTCACAAATTATTTACGTTGATGGTTCTGTTCACCAATCCACTGGTGCAGCTGGTAGTGCTGCTGTTGTCATACAGAGTGATGGCTCTCTTAAAGAAATTGGAGCACGCATCAATAACTGGGCCTCTACCCTTCAGACAGAACTGTTTGCCATACTCCTTGCACTCAAATGCGTCCATGTATCTAAGGTTGACTCTCTAATTGTAACTGATTCTCTGTCATCCATAAATGCTCTCAACTAATCAAGTATAACTTGTAGCATGCTTGTGTCAGAAGCCAGACACAGGTATGGTAGGATTGTGGATAGTAGAGTCAGAGTGCACATGCTGTGGATTCCACCTCACATTGGTCTTCAGATGCATGATAGAACTGATAAATTGGCTAAGTTTTATGCTTTCAAAGAGGGGGTAGATTACAATCTTGGTTTGTCAGTTAGCAGTTTGAGAACAATAATACGAAAAGAACTTCAACTGAATTTTATTGACTTAAGACTCAGGGAGTTTGACACCAGTCAGTCCATCTATCATCATTCTATCATGCAGGAGGAGCCACATGTCTATGGTGCATGCAACAAAATAAGCAGACTCTTGGATGTCACTACCGCCCGCCTCCGGCTGGGTTACAAGTATCTTTGGCAGGTTAAATCACCACCACCAGATGTAGACCAAACAAAATGTAAACTTTGTCAGTTGGATTATTGTCACACCCTGCGTCATTATGCACTGGAGTGCGACAAAATTAATGAATTCAGAGACAACTCACTCAGAAATGTTCAAGATATGTCAAAGTATTTTTTCCACAGTGGTATATTACAGACCATTCTGGAAAAATACCCTGACTTTGCTCCCTGTAAATAAAGCATTGCCACGTGTGTGTGTGTGCGTGTTGATTGTCATTTTGTCCTGTGCACATGTCGATTGAAGGCTGGGCCTGTTGTGTGTGCGTGTTTGTGTATGTATATATGTGTGTATGTGTATGTGTGTGTGTGTATGTGTGTATGTATATATGCGTGTGTGTGACCCAACAATAAAATTTGCACCAAGAACTCATTACAGTTGTGACCGGGTGTAGACTAGTGAATTGTTCATTGCGTTATAATTTGTTCATGATTGTAACCATGTATAAACGTAAGTAAGTAAATTTACTTACACGTTTCATTACCTTTGTAACTTGTGAGTTCATTACCTTTATAGCTTGTTAGTTCATTACCTTTGTAACCTGCTCAGGTATCAAAACTTTGGGGTCCAGTCCCTGGACCCATTATGTACCTCTGTAATCTTTTGACTACCGCCCACAGGATGGGTATGGGGTGCATAATAAAGATATCAAACTGAACCAGTGCCTCCCTACGTATTATATTGGCCTCTTTTAACCGCTCTGTTATTCTTTGCCTTCGCCTGTATAGGGAGTGCCTTTCTCTTTCTAGTTTACATAATCTCTTCCTTTTCCTTAAAGGAATATGCCTTGAGCATACCTCGAGTGCCACAGAGTTAATTTGGTCTAGACATAGGTTTGGATCTGTGTTGCTTAGGCTACCTTTCCAGTTTGTATCATTTAGGACCTGGTTTAGTTGGTCCCACCTTATGTTTTTGTTATTGAAGTTGAATTTGGTGAAAACTCCCTCGTGACTGATCACATTTTGTTGGTCTGGGGCCCTGCGCATACCTGTCTGAACCTCTAATGATGTTGTGATCTGAGTATATTGTTTGTGGAAATTATTCCACAGAAACGTTTATAGCGTAAGCTTAAGGAACCCTTAACATATTATACTTGTATATAATATTTGTCATATTAGACAGATTTAAGCAATTATACATAGTAAATAATAATCTTAGGAGATAATAACATCGTTTAGAAACCTAATGTAAGTAGGATTAGGTAAATTAGTAGAATTAGATAAAATAGCTAGTGTTCTGAATTTGAATGAGATGACGCTAGCAATCAGTTACATACCAGAACTCATAGTTAGTTAGTTTGATATCTTTATTATGCACCCCATACCCATCCTGTGGGCGGTAGTCAAAAGATTACAGAGGTACATAATGGGTCCAGGGACTGGACCTCAAAGTTTGATGGCTGAGCAAGTTACAAAGGTAATGAACTCAGATGGTCACAATCATGACAGTTACAAGGTAGTTTGCAGATTACAGAGGTATATATGGTCCAGAGACTGGGCCCCAAAGTTGATAGCTGAACAAGGTACAATGGTAATTAATTCACTAGTTACAAGGTAATGAATCATGTAAGTAAATTTACTTACGTCTGTACATAAATTTACTTACATGATTCATTACCTTGTAACTAGTGAATTAATTACCATTGTACCTTGTTCAGCTATCAAAACTTTGGGGCCCAGTCTCTGGACCCTATATATACCTCTGTAATCTGCAAATACCTCATAGATGTAGCACATATCATGCAAGCTTAGCAGAACACCGGCAGAAACTCGCAAGGACTGAAGAACTTAAATTATAGAGCTTCTTCAAACATAAAGGGGTACGACTTGTATCCTGAGGTGCCCTCCGGACGAGACAAACGTTCCAGTCAGCATAATTGGCCAATCTGTTGGAACGCGAGTTGGAAGTTCAAGGGACGAAGGTGAACGGATCACCTGATGTTCGCCTTCCCAGAGGTATTGAGTGTGGGACACATCACACCTCATCATTATTGGTGAGTTAATTGGCCATTGTAGATAGGTGATACACATTATTATTCGCAAATGTTATGGGGTATTTTTGTGGACTTCAGTGTATGAGTCATTTGTAAGTCTGTGAGATGACCTGGGGTGTCCGTGTCAACGGTTCTTGCGGAGGCAGCTTGCAAAGTGGTAGTTCACGCTGATGGTCCTCGACTATAACCCAACATTGTTTTTCATATGGTAATATTTCGTATCATATCATCATTATTAGTAATGATGAGGTCCAATGTATTCTATAATCTTGTTGGCTCTATTATTTGCTGGTTTAAGGTGAATTTGGTGCAGAGAATTAAAAGCTCGTGTTTGTTTAATCTGAGTTGCCTCCTGGGGTTATCTCTGCTACAGCATTATTTGCTACATTCCTCCATTTTAGGTGCCTTAGGTTGAAATCCCCCAGGAACAAGATGTTTGGGGCAGGAGCTGGAAATTTTTTCCAGACAGTGGTCTATTTTTAAAAGCTGTTCCTGGAATTGTTGGCAAGTTGCATCCGGAGGCTTGTATACCACCACAATGACCAGGTTTCGGTTCTCGATCTTTACTGCCAAAACTTCTACTACATCATTAGAGGCATTTAGTAGTTCTGAGCATATCAGCGACTCTCTGACATACAGATCAACCCCCCCTCCCTTTTGCCTGTTCATTCTGTCGCATTTGTATGGGTTATAACCAGAGATCCATATTTCATTGTCAAGGTGATCCTTTATGTGGGTCTGTGAAAACTGCGAACATTGGTTTGACTCTGTAAGCAGTCCACCACCACAGATGAAAGGTATTTTGGTTGTTTGTTGCTGGCTTTAGACCCTGTATATTTGCAAAGATGAATGTCGTGGTATTGGTGTTATGAGTGTCCTCCTCCCCCTGTATCACTCTGCAGCTGCTGCACACTGTTGTGATAAAAACACAGGCCTTATTCATAGGCTTTATTGAACACAGAATCCATGGTACATGTCTGCAACAGAAGAAAATACATCTAATGACTGCTGCTGCAGGACAGGTGGTGTAAGGTGCAGTATTGTGTCCTGCTGCGGCTCCCCACAAGAGCGGTATCACTACAATCTCCCCCTTCTAAAATATCAGATACAGTAATCCTCCAAACGGTTAGGTGGGTGACGTGTACGTCCAGACCTTCGTAGCCCTTGAGCCTCTTCACCGGGTTCAGTATTTTCTAGCGGGGTTTGACTATCTGCTGGAGCGGCGTCCTCTATTTCAATAGGGGCTTCCCTGGAGAAACCGAAGCATCTTTCACAACATCTATTGGTGTATCTTGAGATTCCGCACTAACATTGGTTTCAACTGGGGCTAAGTGTCTTGTAGATACAGTAGTCTCTTCACCATTTTGGTAGCGAATGTGGGCATAATGCGGATTAGCTTGTAGGAGCTCTACCTCTTCCACTAAAGGATCCGTCTTGTTCATCCTACGGTGACTCTTCAGGAGAATGGGTCCAGGGTGACATAACCAGGTGGGCATGGAGGCTCCCGTAGAGGAACGACGTGAATAGTTGAAGAGTCTCTCATGAGGGGTAGCATTAGTAGCTGTGCACAGCAATGATCTAATAGAGTGAAGGACATCAGGTAAGACAGTCTGCCAGTGTTGAACCGGTAGATTGCGAGATTTCAGTGTCATTGTAACTGACTTCCATATAGTACCATTGAACCGCTCCACTTGACCATTGCCTTGAGGGTTGTAGCTTGTTCTGCTGCAAGCAATCCCTTTGTTAGCCAGAAACTCCTGAAGTTCATTACTCATGAACGAGGATCCCCTGTCTGAATGGATATAGGCCGGCATACCAAAAATAGCGAATAACTGGGAAAGACAACTGATGACAGTTGAAGCAGTCATATTTGCACAGGGGAACACAAAAGGAAACCTAGAATATTCATCTACTATGTTAAGGAAATGCCTATTCTGGATTGGCCATCTTGTAATATCTACTTCATAAAATATATAATTATAAGTACACCCCACCTTGTATATTACTAGAAATAAAGAATTTGAATTTGAGGTATACAAGTGGAAATGGGTATTAACAAAGGGGATATAAATAAGGTCTTGAGGATATCTCTCCAAGAGAACCCGCAATAATGGATTTAAATTAGATAAGTTTAGATATAGAAAGGATATAGGAAATTATTGGTTTGGAAATAAGGTAGTTGATGAGTGGAACAGTCTGCCTAGTAGGGTTATTGAAGCTAGGACCTTGGGTAGTTTCAAATTTAGGTTGGATAAATTCATGAGTGAGAGGGGTTGGATTTGAGTGGGACTTGCACATGAGTAAATATCAAAACCTACAAGAATCTCCGAGACTAGTACCTCATTACTAGACCACATCTGGACTAATACTATAGCCCCTCTAAAATCAGGCATCATCACAGACAACACCACAGACCACTATCCGACCTTTCTCATAACTAATCTTGGTAAATTGCCCCTAGATATTACAAAAGTTACCTTCAGACTACATAATGAGTCAGCTGTAAATAACTTTATAACAGCTATGATTAACATTGACTGGCATAATGAGTTAGAAACATATACAGATACTAATGAATGCATCAAGAATTTCCTTAACAAAACCCACCACCTCTATAACAAACATTGCCCTAAAAACTAAACAGATCACAGCTAAGAGACTTAACAATCCCTGGCTAACACCCAGCATCCTTAAATCCATTAACAAAAGGCACCAATATGAAAAACAATACAGAAGGGGTCTAATAACCAGAGAACAATCCAAACGCTACTCATCAACCCTTACCAGCCTGATAAGGAGATCAAAAAAATTGTATTATGAGAACAGACTCCAGAACATAAAAGGTGATATGAAAAGACCTGGAAGACCCTATCTGCAATTCTAGGAAATAATAAGATAGCGAAAAACAACACCATCAAATTATCAAGAGCAGATGAACCCCTACTCTCACCTACTGAGACAGCAAACAGACTTAATGTTTTCTTCTCCACCATAGGAAAGAATCTAGCGAGTAAAATCCCAAGCTCAAACACCCGTCCAACAGACTACCTCACAAACACCTACCCTAATACGCTATTCCTAGCTCCTACCAACCCAATTGAAGTCTCGCTCATAATCAACACCCTTAAAAACAAGGCAGGAGACATAAACAGCCTACCAACTTTTATGTACAAAAAAAGCTTCACAGGTACTGTCACCAATTATAGCAACACTATTCAATAAATCCATTGAAGCCTCTACCTTTCCATCAATTCTCAAAATAGCTAGGGTCACCCCGATCCACAAAGGAGGTGATCAAACAGACCTGAATAATTATAGACCAATTTCTAATTTACCATTGCTTTCTAAAATCTTCGAAAAATTAATTCATAGACAAATCTATTCCTACCTCGTCTCACACAATGTACTCAACCCTGTCAATTTGGATTCAGGACAAACAAGAGCACAAACGATGCTATTACGCACATGTTGGAGTTAATATATACAGCACTTGAGAAAAAGAAGTCCCACTGGGAATCTTCATTGATCTCCGCAAAGCTTTTGATACAGTCGACCATGATTTACTGCTCACAAAATTAGCACACTATGGTATAAGGGGGCACCCACTCAACTACCTAAAATCATACCTCACCAACAGAAGCCAATACGTGTACACAAATGGAGAGAACTCTTCCACACAACCAATTACAGTCGGAGTCCCTCAAGGAAGTGTCCTGGGGCCACTCCTATTCCTCATTTACATAAAAGACCTACCGAATGCATCACAACTACTCAAACGCATTTTATTTGCAGATGACACAACATATGTCTTCTCTCACCCAAATCCAGTTATACTGGCCAACACTGTTAATGCCGAATTACAGAAAATATCAACATGGATGACGACTAACAAGCTTACTCTCAATACTGACAAGACCTACTTCATACAGTTTGGAAGCAAAGTCACAAATGTTCCACTTAACATAACACTTAATGGTACACCCATCACAAGACTCACAGAGGGAAAATTCCTAGGAATCCACCTTGACAGTAGCCTTAAATTCCAAACACATATACAACAAATTTCCAAGAAAATCTCGAAGACAGTAGGCATATTATCAAAGATACGCTATTATGTACCTCAATCAGCTCTCCTTGCACTATACCATTCACTTATCTACCCGTATCTCACCTATGGAATCTGTGCATGGGGATCAACAACGTTAAATCACCTTAGACCACTCATAACACAACAAAAGGCCGCAGTCAGAATGATAACAAATTCCCACTCTAGACAGCATACTCCACCAATATTCAAAAGTCTCAAACTACTCACCGTAAAGAACATTCATACTTACTCTTGTGCCTACTACATATATAAAACTTTACACTCTAATATAAACCCTCTGCTCAAAACTCTCCTCACCAACTTTAATAGGACCCATGACCACAACACACGACACAGATCACTTTTTGATATACCCCGTGTTCATATCAACCTATGTAAAAATTCTATGCACATAAAGGGCCCCAGAATCTGGAATTCATTACCAGTAAATATTAAGATAATCTTGTCTGATAATCAATTTAAGACTCAACTCAAAAACCACCTACTCACCCAAACCTAAATGATCATGCTATAAACTACTTTGAAAAATGCTCATTGTTACTTTCCTATACGATAATCTCAATTTTTAATAATATGTTACTATTATGTTACCCCTACTCATATTATAAGTTAATGTCAAAAATGCTCAATGTTATTTTCCTTAAGATAATCTCAATTCCATATTATCATTCAAGAATCTTAACACCTGTAACAATCTAAGATCTAATATCATCATATAAAAATTTAAACAGTAAAATTTCATCATATTGTAATTTTGAAAATAATTTTTAACTAGAATAAACTCAATAAATTTCTCTAATATTAAGTACATAGTTTTTAAGGACTAGAATAAGCTGCCCCTAATGCCATGGCATGTCAGTGGCTCTCCTTGCACTCAATTTACATTGTAACTTCCGATACCCATGTAACCTGCAATGAAATAAAATTTGTTTGTTTGTTTGTTTGTTATTTCTTGGGTAGCATTGAAAATTGGGTTGAGCAAATATTCTGTTAGTGGGATTGATTGTGAAAGACTTGCCTAGTATGGGCTAACAGGCCTGCTGCAGTGTTCCTCATTTCTTATGTTCTTCTTCTTCTTCTTCTTCTTCTTCTTCTTCTTCTTCTTCTTCTTCTTCTTCTTCTTCTTCTTCTTCTTCTTCTTCTTCTTCTTCTTCTTCTTCTTCTTCTTCTTCTTCTTCTTCTTCTTCTTCTTCTTCTTCTTCTTCTTCTTCTTCTTCTTCTTCTTCTTCTTCTTCTTCTTCTTCTTCTTCTTCTTCTTCTTCTTCTTCTTCTTCTTCTTCTTCTTCTTCTTCTTCTTCTTCTTCTTCTTCTTCTTCTTCTTCTTCTTCTTATTATTATTATTATTATTATTATTATAACTGCTAGGAATTTTCATTGTTGTATTACCATAAAAACTAACTAAACTGACTTTTCAGGCAAAATGTACTTTTTTATGCGGCCATAAGATGTGTGCTCTCGAGACCATCGTAAAAAAATCTTTGTAACGTATACAAAACTATACAGACCTACATAAAAACTTGTATTTAATTTTTTTTTTTTTACATTCGAGTTTCTTCAATGTTTATACTGAGTGAGGCAGTGGAGGTTCACATTGTTCCCTGAGTCAGCACACTCTCTCTCTCTCACTCTCGTCACCCACTCGTCCAACACACTTCCAGTCTGTATTATCAACATATTTCAGAGGAAGAGTGCTGGCTTTTCTGAGCAGGGTGAAAAAAAAGCTTCAGGTGTGTTGGGAGCTGGAGTTTGCCTCAGGTACTGACTGTGTTTTGGTGAGTATTGCTGTATGACCCTTGTAGGTTTAGGTGTCTTTTTGATTATAATAATTTGGTGAGTACTGAAGTGTTCGCTGCCTCGGATTATTGTGGAGAAGCAGTTTTCGAATGGAAGGACTTGCCCCTCTGTAGGGGTTCCTTGATGTTGGTGAAGGACTGGCCCCTCTGTAGGGGTTCCTTGATGTTGGTGAAGGACTGGCCCCTCTGTAGGGGTTCCTTGATGTTGGTGAAG
The DNA here is from genome assembly GCA_009830355.1 of Cherax destructor. Lineage (NCBI taxonomy): Eukaryota > Metazoa > Arthropoda > Malacostraca > Decapoda > Parastacidae > Cherax > Cherax destructor. Next base: position 10,357 of record WNWK01011005.1, read on the forward strand.
GACTGGCCCCTCTGTAGGGGTTCCTTGATGTTGGTGAAGGACTGGCCCCTCTGTAGGGGTTCCTTGATGTTGGTGAAGGACTGGCCCCTCTGTAGGGGTTCCTTGATGTTGGTGAAGGACTGGCCCTGTAGGGGTTCCTTGATGTTGGTGAAGGACTGGCCCTCTGTAGGGGTTCCTTGATGTTGAAGGACTGGCCCCTCTGTAGGGGTTCCTTGATGTTGGTGAAGGACTGGCCCCTCTGTAGGGGTTCCTTGATGTTGGTGAAGGACTGACCCCTCAATAGAGGTTCCTTGATGCTGGTGAAGGACTGGCCCCTCAATAGAGGTTCCTTGATGCTGGTGAAGGACTGGCTCTGTAGGAGTTTCTTGATGCTGGTGAAGGACTGGCTCCTCTGTAGGGGTTTCTTGATGCTGATGAAGGACTGGCCCCTCAATAGAGGTTCCTTGATGCTGGTGAAGGACTGGCCCCTCAATAGAGGTTCCTTGATGCTGGTGAAGGACTGGCCCCTCAGTAGAGGATCCTTATTGTTGAAGGACTGACCCCTCAGTAGAGGATCCCTATTGTTGAAGGACTGGCCCCTCAGGGTTCCTTGATGTTGAAGGACTGGCCCTTCAGTAGAGGTTCCTTGATGTTGAAGGATTGGCCTTTCAGTAGAGGCTCCTTGATATTGAAGGACTGGCCCTTCAGTAGAGGTTCATTGATGTTGGTGAAGGACTTGCCCTTCAGTAGGGGATCCTTGATAATGGTGAAGGACTGGCCCTTCAGTAGAGGATCCTTGATGTTGGTGAAGGACTGGCCCTTCAGTAGAGGTTACTTGGAGTACCTGGAGGGCATTCTGAGGGTTAGCGCCCCCGCGGCCCAGTCCGTGACCAGGCCTCGTGGTGGATCAGGGCCCGATCAACCAGGTTCTTACTCCTGGCTGCATACAGACCGACGGCTGGTCGGGTACTGACTTTAGGTATCTGTCCAGCTCCCTCTTGAAAACAGCTAGGGGTCTATTGGTAATCCCCTCTATGTATGCTGGGAGGCAGTTGAACAGTCTTGGCCCCCTGACACTTATTGTGTTGTCTCTTAGCTTACTCATGGCACCCCTGCTTTTCATTGGGAGGAATGTTGCACTGCCTGCCAAGTCTTTTGCTCTCGTAGGGAGTGATTTCAGTGTGTAGATTTGTGACTAGTCCCTCTAGGATTTTCCAGATGTATATTATCATGTATCTTTTTCACCTGCATTCCAAGGAGTACAGGTGGAGGGCCTTCAACCGTTCCTATTAATTTAGGTGCTTTATGGTACTTATACATGTAGTAAAGGGTCTCTGTATATTTTCCATGTCTGCAATTTAGCCTTCCTTGAAAGGGGCTATTAGTGTACAGCAATATTCCAGCCTAGAGAGAACAAGCGATTTGAAAAGAATCATCATTGGCTTGACATCCCTAGTTTTGAATGTTCTCATTATCCATCCTATTATTTTTCCAGTAGATGGGGTAGATACTACATTGTTGTGATCTTTGAAAGCAAGATTCTCTGACATTGCCACTCCCAGGTCTTTCACATTAGTTTTAGCTCTGTTGTGTGATTTGAATTTGTTTTATACTCCGATACAGTTTTTATTTCTTCAAATTTTCTGTAGCGGAGTAATTGAAATTTATCATCATTGAACTTCATATTGTTTTCTGACACCCATTTAAAGACTTGGTTAATGTCTGCTTGGAGATTTCCAGTGTCCTTGATGGATAACACTGTCATGCAAATTCTGGTATCATCATTAGAGGAGGACATGGTGCTGTGGCTTACATCTCTGTCTATGTCAAATATGAGTGAGGAAAAGGATGGGGGGGGGGGCAAGTACTGTACCTAGTGGAACAGAGCTTTTCACTGTAACCTCCTCTGACTTTACTCTGTGTTCTATTTGTTAGGAAGTGTTAGATCCATTTACCGACTTTTCCTGTTATTCCTCTATCACACATTTTGTGTGCTATTACGCGGTGATCACACCTGTTGAAGGCTTTCGCAAAGTCTGTGTTTACAACAACTGCATTTTGATTGTTCTCCAATGCATCCAAGACGTTGTCATAGTGATCCAGTAGCTGTGAGAGGCAGGAGTGACCTGCTCTAAACCCATGCTGCCCTGGGTTGTACAATTGATGGGTATCCAAGTGGTTGGCAGTCTTGCTTCTTAGAATCCCTTTAAAGATTTTTATTATGTGGGACGTTAGTGCAGTTGGTCTGTAATTCTTTGCAATTGCTTTACTGCCACCCCTGAAGAGTGGGGCTATATCTGTTGTTTTTAGTGATTGTGGGATGACACCCTGTGTCCATGCTCCTTCTCCATAGAATAGTTAATGAATGTGAAAGGGGGGTTAAAGTCCTGTGGTGTTAGGATTATATCAGAAATTCTTGAATTGACAAATGTTTGAGTCTCGATCATAAAAAACTAGTTTAGATTGTCAACCCTTGATCTCGTTAACAGCTCATTAAATGCTGATTCATATTGGGACTTCAGTATCTCACTCATTTCTTTCCTGTCATCTGTTTAAGTACCATCTTGTTTAAAGAGGGGCCATAATACTTAGGACACCAACAGGAAAAAAGTCTTTATTTTCTTGACGATTTTGTTCAGATTATTAACCTGTAGATTAAGATTCTTCATGTCCAGTCACTGCATTACAAAATATAAAATAATCAGAAAGCCTATAGGATTTACTGCATTTTGGGCAGAACTTTGTCTAGCTCTAAGAACTACATAGTTTAGTATAGGTCACAACAGAATTCATAAAACAAAATAAAAGTTTTAATTGTAAAGGTAAGAAAGGGTGAGTGAAACTTATAATATAATAATAATAATAATATATTTATTTACTACAAGTACATGTACAAGGCATACAGGCCTAGCTGACATCAATGACATAGTGGACCCCTGGTTTACGATAGTCTCCAAACTCGCCCTTTTATGTAAGTTTATTTTTGTAAGTGTATTTTTGGGGGTCTAAAAGGACTAATCTAATTCCCATTATTCGTTATGGGAATAAATTTGTTCGGTAATGGCACTTGAACAGCCTTCTTGAATGAAAAAATGACGTAATCCGGGGGTCCACTGTATACTACTATATAGAAAGCCGCTTGTTATGCTGAGCACTTTGGGCAAATTAGGTCAGTTTTGTCCCAGGTTACGACCAACACCAGTCGACTAACACCCAGGTACCCATTTTACTGGTGGGTGAACATAGACAACTGGTGTATACTTGGAGAGGGTTTCGGGGGTCAACGCTCCCACGGCAGTGGAAACACGTCCAATGTTTCCACCTCTTCACCGGGAATCGAACCCGGGCCCTCACCATGTGAAGCAAAAGCTTTTGCCACCAGGCCACGGAGCACTTACAGTTTAATGCAAGAGAAGTTATCTTAATTTTTTTTTAGCATACATGGATATTAGAAGTTAGGCACAGTGATTATTCTATGTAAATTTCTCAGTAAAGCATCTGTCTAAATGAAGGGAATTTAAACATATGGTACAATATACGTAGTATGGGAGTAATTTACACTATGTATGATAATTGTACTTATGTGTACCTGCACCTAAATAAGCTTACAGGAGAATGAATAATGGAGGAAGATATGCTTGAACATAGTTATTGTTGTCATGAATTGCAATAAAGAAAGGACGTGCCTTTTAAACATGGGTTTGAAGTGGATGGCAGACAGGAAATACGTACGTATTAGAAATCTTATGGCAGTTTCAGATTTTTGGGTCTCTTATGCTATTGAAACTACTCAGGTTGAGTCATACACAGCCTCCAACCTCCAGCTTCCTCCTCGCCACAACATTCGAAATCTGTGCTTCACACTCGTACAACAGTGTTGGTATCAATATACTACAGTGGAACCTCGGTTTTCGTCATTAATCCTTTCCAGAGAGACTGACGAAAATCGAATTCGACGAAAAACCGAAGCAATATTTCCCATAAGAAATAATGTAAATCCAATTAATCCATTCCAGACATCCAAAAAAATACATTTTAAAAATACATTTTAAAAAATACATTTTACAGAGAATAACTATATTTTTACATACAGAAAACAATGAGAAATAAATATAACGCACTAATGAAATGGATAAATGAATATTTAAATCACTTTTACCTTTATTGAAGACTCTTGGTGTATGGAAAACAGCGAGGAGGGGAGAGGGAGGAGAGTTTATTGTTTGAGACAGGACAAAATGCATCAATATGATGTTAATATCACTCTTTGGCTTATTTATCTGTCACAATTCATCTAATATGACATAATAAACAATACAGCCTCTCCTCACTTAGTGACGTACTTGCTTACCAATGCCTTGGACTTACGACGGGCTCTCTGACCAGTGTTTATACCTAAATAATGTATATTAGAGCTGATTTCCTCTATTCTGTTTATTTCAATATACAGTACGCTACTGTATGAACATTTAAAAATATTCCAGAAATGTTTTAAATGGTGCAAAGGTGACATTTAAACAATATCAAAAATATTTGACTCAAACTCACTACTATTATACGTACTGTAGTATGCTCCTCGCTTAGCGACGAATTCGTTTAACGACGTGGTCTTAAGAACGGAACTACGTAGTTAAGTGAGGAGAGGGCTGTATTAATAACATAGAAACATGATATATACTTTAGAATGAATAAAATATGTCATTACATATGTGTCTAGTGGTGGTAGTGTTGTTGGGTTTATCAAGGCCACTGACAGCATAAGATTAAGATTATTTTATTTCTCTGTAAAGATTACAATGTGTGGTTTACATTTAGAAGACAATAATTACAAAGATGACCATTAGCATGGGCGTGCTAGGCATTTCGGGCAGACTTAATACTAGTTCTTAATCTATATTACAAATTACACATGAATACAAATTTCAAATGATTAAATAGATTTACAATAGTGAGGTAGTAGTTCAGAATATTTAGATTGTAAAATTAGTAATGAGAATGGTTTTGTCTTGGGATGTTACATAGTTTCTATTAAAACTCCTATATTGGAGTATATCAGGCAAACTTGAGACTAGTTTGAGATTTATTAGACAATAGCTATATTTGGGATTTTGTGTTTACTGCACTTTGGGTCAGTGTTGGTGTAGATGAGGAGGATGTGTGTGTGTGTGTGCATGAATCGGTGGTTTTCATGCGTTTAGGTGATGGTGTGGGGTGTGTTAGTGAGATAAGATGTTTTTTGATGATAGTGTTGAAAATGGTGGCTGAGTCTGCAGTTTTGGAGTTTTCAGGTAGGGAGTTCCAGATTTTAGGTTTGTATAGATTTAGCCGGACACGGGGAATGTCAGAGATTTTTGTGTCTGGTATTGTGCCTATAGGTCCTGTCACAACTATCAAGAAGGCATTTTAGTTCAGGGTTAATATTGGAATTTATGGTTCTGTACATGTAGGTTGCACAGTAGTAAGTGTGGATGTTCTGAACAGTGAGTAAATTTAGGTCTTTGAAGAGTGGGGAGGGGGGTGTTGCCTGGGATTGGATTGCGTGATAATTCTTACTGCGGCTTTTTGTTGAGTTAATATTGGTTTGAGGTGGGTTGTTGCTGTTGATCCCCAAGCACATATGGCAAAGGTGAGGTAGGGATAGATAAGAACATAAGAATGGAGGAACACTGCAGAAGGCCTACTGGCCCATACAAGGCAGGTCCTTATCAAAATCACCACTACCTAAGAATTTACTCCCGTACTCACGACACTAATCAAACCCAGCCCCTCCCACTCGTATATTTGTCCAATCTCTTTTTAGAGCCACCCAAGGTCCTAGCCTCTATCACCCTACTCGGAAGATTGTTCCACGCATCTACAACTCTGTTCGAGAACCAGTACTTGCCTATGTCCTTTCTAAATCTAAATTTATCCAATTTAAATCCGTTATTTCTGGTTCTTACTTGGTTCGATATTCTCAGTATTTTATTAATATCTCCTTTGTTTATGCCCATAATCCACTTGTACACCTCGATGATATCTCCCCGCATTCTACGTCTCTCCAGAGAGTGGAGATTTAACGCTCTATCTTCATACGGGAGATTTCTTATACTGTAAATCATTTTAGTCCTTCTTCTCTGTATGTTCTCCAACGAATCTATATCCATTCTGTAGTAAGGAGACCAAAACTGAGCTGCATAATCCAAATGAGGTCTCACTAGTGATGTATAGAGCTGTAAAATAACTTTTGGACTTCTGTTGCTTATACTTCTTGAAATAAATCCTAGTAATCTGTTAGCCTTATTGCACACACTTAGGCACTGTTGTCTTGGCTTTAGATTTCTGCTTACCATGACTCCCAAGTCTTTTTCACATTCTGTATGATCAAGCTCTACTTCACCTAGTTTATAAATTCGAGGGATATTTTCATTACCAAGAACTAGCACCTTACACTTGTCCACATTGAACTTCATCTGCGACTTTTCAGACCAAGACATTAATTTGTCCAAATCCTCCTGGAATTCACTGGTATCCTCCTCAGAATTAATTATACGGCCTATTTTTGTATCATCAGCAAATTTACTCATGTCACTTGCAATTCCTTCATCAAGGTCATTTATGTAAATTATGAACAACAATGGGCCTAAAACTGATCCTTGTGGAATGCCACTAGTGACTAATCCCCATTCAGATTTGACCCCATTAATGGAAACACTCTGCTTTCTATTGGTAAGCCATGCCTCTATCCATGCTAGAACTTTACCTCCTATACCATGAGCTGCCACCTTTCTTAAGAGTCTCTTGTGAGGTACTCTATCGAAGGCCTTACTGAAATCCAAGTAAACTATATCATATTCTTTATCACTGTCTACTGCCTCAAATGTTTTATTGAAAAATGTCAGTAAATTTGTCAGGTAGGAACGACCTCTCGTGAACCCATGCTGAGATTCATTAATCAAATTATGCTCTTCAAGGTGACTTCTAATAATATCAGCTATAATTGATTCTAATAATTTGCCTACTATAGACGTGAGGCTTATTGGACGGTAATTTGATGGAATTGACTTATCCCCTGATTTGAATATAGGAACTACATTAGCTATCTTCCACATCTCTGGCACAACACCAGTTAGGATGGACGTATTAAACACATTCGTTATTGGCTGACTAAGTTCCATTTTGCATTCTTTAAGTGAGTAGGGCTAATTGTGGTACATAGTAACGTATCTTAGAGAGGATCCCAACCGTTTTGGGATACTTTTTTTGCTATGTGGTTGATATGGGTGCTGAAATTCAGGTTGCTCTCAAGGTTTAGGCCCAGAAATTTGCCCTCATTGTGTTTAGCAATAGGAGTGTTGTCAATCATTATGTTCAGTTGTGCAACACCTGTTCTGTTACCAAACATAATATAGTAGAAGGTTTTGTCAGTATTAATGTCAGTAATATGTACTGAAGCATATTGTTATACTTGTGTAGTGTATTATATTTGTGATCCCTTGTTACTTGTGACGTCAAGAGACCTGCACCATGTGAGTGCTGCGTCAGAGGCCTCTCTCTCATTCTGCGCTAGGCGTATAACTGAACAGGTCTGTGGCGCTGGGTACTGCTCTCTTACTTAATATACCCTGTCACCAACCAGTCGTGAGTTTCCCTGTGACTACCTTTTATCTCCAAGAACCCTACGTGATATTAAGTGTAAGTTTGTTGAATGTCATCCAGGTTGATATTTTTAGTAGCTCTTCATTAACAATGGTGTTGAGTGAGGCAAGATTTGGGTGGGAGATGACATAAGTCGTATCGTCAGCAAAGAGAATCGGTTTCAGGTGTTGGGATACATTGGGAAGATCATTGATGTATAGGAGGAAGAGCAGAGGACCAAGGACACTTCCCTGTGGCACTCCAGTATCAAGTGGTCGTGTAGATGAGGTTGTGTCTTTAATTGTGACGTATTGATACCTGTTAGTAAGATAGGATTTGAAATATATAAGAGCGTGGCCTCTTATACCGTAAGCCGTATAGTGGTGGTGGCGGCGGCAGCGGCCACCACCACTAGTCACACGAAAACAGATGCAAACGAAACAGATGCAAACGAAAACAGAGGTTCCACTGTACTGTACTCTGGTACATTACAGATGCCTCAATGCGCACCACCCACCTTTTTTTCCTTGTCAGTTCTATGGTTCGCTCCTCGTCCATCATAGGACCTTCACTGACAAGTCCACTCCCCAATTTCTGAATACATGTACATTTATTCCCCCCATCCAATCTGATATCCATTTTCTCATTGCCTGTGGTTTTTGATGCTGTCATCACCTTGCTCTTTCCTGCGGTCACTTTACTAATCTCTTTTTACATACCCTCCCAAATGCGTTTACTAACCTTTGCAATGTCTCTTCGGAATCTCCCAAAAGAACCGTGTCATCGGCAAAAAGCAACTGTTACAACTCCCACTCTGTATCAGATTCGCCATCTTTCGAGCCCATACCTCTCCCTAACACCATAGTATTCAGTTTGACAACTCCATCTATAAATACGTATGTTAAACAATCATTGTTACATCACATTTCCCTGTCTAAGACCTACTTTTACTGGAAAATAATCTTCCTCTTTCCTACATACCCTAACCTGTGCTCCCTATCCACATAAAAGCTCTTTACCACTTTAAATAACCTATCACCTATTCCATTCATTTGCAACATCTGCCACATTGCTCTCCAATCCACCCTGTCATATGCTTTTTCTAAATTCATAAATGCAATGGAAAGTGCCTTACCTATATCTGAGTATTATTCACTTTGTGCTTCCGTGGAAACACTTAGCCTACACATCCCCTACCTTTCCTAAAACATCTTTGCAATCCTACTCTCTTACCCATATTCTTTCCATAAGAACTCTACCATACACTTTACCCAGTATACTCGACAGGCTTATTCCCCTATAATTCATACACCCTTATTTATCCCCTTTTTCATTATACAAAGGAATTATACATTCTGTTAATCCCTAGGTACCTTACCCCCTTTCATGCATGTATTGAACAAGTGCCGCTACTCCACCTGCTTTTAACATTTATGTTTTCATTTTGTCTATTCCAGCTACTTGACCTCAGTTTCATTACTACCCACTGCCACATACGACTCCCCACACATGCATCTGGCTCTCCTTCTCTCCTGAAAGATGTTATACCTTCCTGTCCTGTGCAAGAAAACAGTGCCTCCCTCTCTTCACAAGCATTCAACAACTCCTCATGTATAACTAGTATTTTATAAAAATTGTGTAAATTAGTTTTACCTAAATTAAGTTTTGCTCTCCCTGCTGTGTCTACCATTAAATCATAACTGGCTAGATTGGAATATCCTTGCATTCTAATTTTATTTTACTATTAGTTCTGTTTCCAGTTTAGCCTTCAGTAATTAAAGTTTTTAATTTTGAATTCAGAAGAATGTAAATTTTAGTTATTTAATTTGTTATATTGTGATTTGTGTGACACTGTACAATGTATTAAATACAAATAATTTATATTTCAGAAAAGTGTAGAAGCTGATAACTCTTTACTTGAATAGTATAGAAAAAATGGCTCAAAGAAGAGCTCATAAGCTTGAGGATAAGGAGAGAACAAATGATATTCATATAGAGGAAAATGTGGACTTTAATGGCATGTACTTATCTGACCATGTACTGCAAGGATTAAAATCTTCAGGTTTTGAGCGACCGAGTCCTATCCAGTTAGCTGCCATTCCTCTTGGTCGATGTGGGCTGGACTTAGTAGTGCAAGCAAAGAGTGGTACTGGTAAAACATGTGTTTTTGCTGTCATTGCATTGGAAATGGTAAATGTATCTGCTCCTACAACACAGGTTCTAGTTATTGCACCAACTCGTGAAATAGCTGTACAGATAACTCAAGTAATAAATGCAATTGGTAGTGCTATGCTGCAACTGAGAGCCTTTACATTTATTGGTGGAATTCATTTGTCTGAAGACATAGCAAAACTTAATTGCTGTCACATAGCTGTAGGAACCCCAGGTCGCTTAACTCAACTTGTTGAACAAGGCCTTCTTAAAGTGGATAATATTAGATTGCTAGTGTTGGATGAAGCAGACCAACTTCTAACTGGTCAGTTTGCAGAAAGTGTGGTCCATTTGGCTTCTGCCTTGCCTCTGAATAAACAAGTAATAGGTCTTAGTGCAACGTACACTGAAGATGTTGCCAAAGTTGCAGAAGGACTTATGCGATCACCAAACCATGTTCGACTCGGGAGAGATTCGCCTGCCCTATTGGGTGTTAACCAATTTGTAAGATTACTTCCATATCACCATCAACTACATCGTAGACAACAGATAAAATTAACTGAACTTCAGGCTCTTCTTGCCACTGTAACATTTAATCAGTGTCTTGTATTTTCAAGCTCTCAGCTACGTGCTGAATCTATATGCAATGCATTAAGAGCATCAGGATGGCCGGTTTCTTATCTGACTGGTGGTCAGACACAGAGTGACCGTTTAGAGGCGCTGGAAGCATTGTGTTCCTATAAGTGCCGAGTCCTTGTATCAACTGATCTTTCTGCTCGTGGACTTGACTCGGAACATGTTAATCTTGTTGTCAATCTTGACATGCCTCGCGATCAGGCTACATATCTTCATCGAGTAGGGCGAGCAGGGCGCTTTGGTTCGCGAGGTGCTGCCATTACTCTTGCCACAGAGGGAGATGAATGGCAAGCTATGAGGGCTATTGCATCTCTGGCAAATGTGAGGATTTGTCTTCTGCAAGAGGGCTGGAAGTCCAGTATTGCCAGTAAGGATGTTAAAAGTATGGAAGAAATGGAATATTTATCTGATGATGAGCTACAAATGTGGGTGGAGAAAAATTCTAGACAAGTATATGGCAAAAAAAGGGATGATAAAACTAAGGAATCCATGGATAAGGGAAATATAACTAAAGGAAAAGATGCTAAATTAAGAGAAAAGAATAAGATCAAAGATGAGGAATCATTAGAAGATTCCGGTAAAGAAAACAAAGATAATAATTCAGTCTCCAAAAGGAATTCCTGCAAATCCAGAAACTTTAAAGAACCAAAGGAATTTGGTAAAATGTATAACCAGGATATTATGACTAACAAGGAGAATACCAAGAAAACTAAAGATTATCAACATGAGGTATTTCACCTACAAACTGTACATAAGAAAACTGCAGCAGATAAAAAGAAAGAAGAGGCAGCTCAGATTAAAGAAGAAATTTACAAAAAAGTATTAACCTTGTTAGAGGGGATCAATTCCAAACCACCTACAGTGAACATATCCTATTCAGACATACTATCAGAATGTTCAGAAAAATATGACAGTATCTCGGCTGCTGATAACCCAAAAGTACGAGTACCATCTGTGCCAAACACACTAAAGCCAACTAATGCTGGTATAAATGCACTTGATGATCACTGGAAAATTATTCAAGAAGAGCATGAGCAAAAAGCAATTTCTGTTGATGAAATTTGGGTTGATAATGAAACTGATATTCATAAAGGCCTGGAAGCATTAATTGAAGGAAAAGATGCAGTGACAGTCCTAAACCATTATGGTAATGGAGAAACAGAATGTCGCTTGTCAGATGAGCTGACACCAGTATTGGTGGCTGGAGAATCTTCTGAAAACCTCACTGGTAACAAAGCTGCAACAGTGAATGGTTCTGTGATTTCCAAGGAAAGTGAATATAAACAGAATACAAACAGTGAAGTAAAGAAATCATCCAAGTCTTATCATTCAACTGAAATCTTGAGTAGTGATGCCACCGATTATCCTAAGCCTAAAAATAAAAGGAGAGAGAAAATACTTTCAAAAGCATATAGTTCCATACAAAATATGCATATCAGAAATGAAGAACAACAACCAGAAAGCTGCAAGTATCATGACAAAAGTGGACAAAAGCAGAATGAAGTGCAAAGGAAAGTAAGACATAATAAAAAGTATGCTTCATTAGCTAGTGTGGATGACAGTCACACACACGCTCTCAATGATGTACATGGTGGCACATACTGTGGACAATGGCAGTATGGAAATCAGTCTGTGCATGACTATCATAACCAAACCCAGCAACAAGAAGTTAATGGTACTAATACCCAGAAGCATCATAGTCAATCCAATTTTCATAAAATCAACCATAACATGGCACATGAGACGAATTTTGGGAATTATCAAGATTTTGAAAGTAGTCAAGTGCCACAACTAAATAGGAATTATTATTGCCATGACTATGCAAATTATTGGCAGGACTACTCTTATAATGCATATGTGAAACAGAGGGCATATATAGAAAGTGCAAGTAAGTTTGCTTCCATGATGGATTATGTTCAGACTATGGGAAGAATGAGTGCATGGATGGCTCAAGACTTTCACAGACACAATAAGGAAAGCAAGAGCTAGGAAATAATTTTTTGATAAGTGTATATAATTATAACAAGAATATATATTCAAGAAGTTTTTATTATAGGTAATAAATATTATATACTACTACTAATAATATACAACATAATGTTTTAAGGGATAAACACGGTCTGATGCTAAAGTTTCCATGTATTGTACTGTTCTATAATTGAATTATGTTTTTTCTGAACTTAAACAAATATTTTAATGCTTGTTTTAGGTGAAGTTGTTTCTAAAGACATTTTTTTGCACGTCATAACATTGTTTAAAACCTCAGAGAATAAGGATGTCTAAGAGATACAGGAGAAAGTTGCTGTCTTGCACAAAAATGCCAAAGGCTGATAGTTGTTCAAGCTCCACACAAAGTGCAACGTTAAGTCCGTACTTTCTTGAACAAAGTAGTGGGGAATTTGCCCATAATGACAGTGAGTCTGGTCAAGTAATGAAAGATAATATAGAAGAAAGTGATGAGGAATCTGAGGAAGAAATAAAGGCAAATAGGATTATTGGGTTGAAGAAAGATGCTGCTGTAGATAGAGAATCAAATAAATCTTGTGGAAATGCACAATCTTCAGAAAAAAGACTTAATGGTGGTTTAAGATTGTCAGAAGATTTCTATGATCAAGACAGCATTGCCCTAGCCAAAGCTCTTCTAGGTAAGTTAAAATTACATTTTAATTATTATTGTTTCTAATGATTTTGTGTTAAACACAGGGATTAAAGAAAAGCAGTTAGCTTTGTAGTGTTTTGAAAGTCTGCATTAATAGGTTGAGAACTAAATTATATATTCAGTGTTGAATAAGAATGCATATTAGTATAAATAACCTTCATTATTTTCAGGTACGTATTTGCTCAATATTGCTGTATGAATAAAGTATTAGTCTTAAAATTTAAGCTAGATTAAAATCTAGTGGACCCCCGGCTAACGAACACCCTGGAAATCGTACAATTATGTAAGTATAATATTGTAAGTGCTTCTGGAAGTGTAATTTTGGGAGTCTGAAATAAACTAACCTACGTGACATTATTTCTTAAGTAAATTCGTTGGGTAATGGCACTTGAGCAGGCTTCTGGAATGAATTTTTTTCGTTAGCCTGGGGTCCACTGTATACTGTAATGTAGTGGGATATCATGTATCAAAATTGACTGGAACAATGTGTATTTCGGGTAACAGAATTTGTGACTAATGAATTTGATCATGTCCAAGCCATAATTTATGAGACCTGTCTATTGTTTTGCAATTAACAAAAATAATGATGATAATAAATAGCAACAACATTGCTTTATTTTCCAAGTATATACAGTGGTACATCTACTTACGAGCAAAATTTGTTCCAGTCGGCTATTCAAGTGCTGATACCGAAGGAATTTTTTCCCATAAGAAATAATGAAAATTAAGTTAATCCATTTCAGACCCCTAAAAATACACTTACAAAAGCACCTACAAAAATACACTTGCATAATTGTTCGAGTTGGGAGCTGCTCGTAAGTAGAGGTACCACTGTAAATACTTTTCCTACAAATATTTCTTCAGTAGAACAGAGCATAACATTATACAGATTTAGACATGCACATAATACAGGAGGGCCATGCATTACGGCACTTTGCTTTACGGCGATTCGCTAATATTGACATTTCAAATTACAACCAAAAATTTGTTTTTACGGTTCCCTCATTTACTATTATAGCATCCGTACACCACTCTGTTTACATCCTCTGTGAACTCCATGTCTAATTGATTATGTCTAAACTTTCCAAAATTTCAAGTGTTTTAATGTTATTGTGGATTTTATATACAGTAGACTGTCATTTAACAAAAGTTTATTTGGCACGATTCGGTTACAGCGATTGAAGAATTGCGGCACAATTTTATACAACACTTCGTAAAATTAATTTAACACGGTTCAGGAGGGGAAAAATTTCCCTTTTCCTCAAGCGGCCGCCTTGTTGTGGATCAGTGTGGGGAGACCTCCCCCCATCCTCTGCCACCCTCCGACACTACCATCCCAGCATTCATACTTCATACGTGTCCAATTCCTCTTCTCTGCTACAAGCTAGTTTTTTTTTCTTTTCGACAAGTCGGCCGTCTCCCACCTAGGCAGGGTGACCCAAAAAGAAAGAAAATCCCCAAAAAGAATTATACTTTCATCATTCAACACTTTTACCTCGCTCATACATAATCACTGTCTTTGCAGAGGCGCTCAGATATGACATCTGAGAATAAGTCCTAGCTGTGTTTGTGAATTGTGTTTTGATATTTTAATTACCATATCTTGTATCTGCCAAGCAATCATGACACCCAGTAGGCATACTAGTGTTGCTGAAAGTGGCAAGAAAAGGTATAAGCATTTAAGTCTTAGAATTAACAAAGAAAACAGAGATACAGTAGACCCCCGGAGTTCGTACTGCTCCAAATTCAAACAATTATGTAAGTGTATTTTTGTAAGTGCTTTTGTAAGTGTATTTTTGGGGGTCTAAAAGAACTAATCTAATTTAAAATATTCCTTATGGGAACAAATTCGTTCAGTAACGGCACTTGAGCAGCATTCTGGAACGAATTAATGACGAACTCCGAGGGTCCACTGTATGTATTAGACAAGAGATAACCTGTGGCCGTAATGAAGCTCACTTTGTGCACATAAAATGAGGTAAACATGAGTTTGTGTGACTGACTGACTTACTGACTTGACTGAATGAATGACTTACTGACTTGACTGAATGAATGACTTACTGACTTGACTGAATGAATGACTTACTGACTTGACTGAATGAATGACTTACTGACTTGACTGAATGAATGACTTACTGACTTGACTGAATGAATGACTTACTGACTTGACTGAATGAATGACTTACTGACTTGACTGAATGAATGACTTACTGACTTGACTGAATGAATGACTTACGACTGACTGAATGAATGACTTACTGACTTGACTGAATGAATGACTACTGACTTGACTGAATGAATGACACTGACTTGACTGAATGAATGACTTACTGACTTGACTGAATGAATGACTTACTGACTTGACTGAATGAATGACTTATGACTTGACTGAATGAATGACTTACTGACTTGACTGAATGAATGACTTACTGACTTGACTGAATGAATGACTTACTGACTTGACTGAATGAATGACTTACTGACTTGACTGAATGAATGACTTACTGACTTGACTGAATGAATGACTTACTGACTTGACTGAATGAATGACTTACTGACTTGACTGAATGAATGACTTACTGACTTGACTGAATGAATGACTTACTGACTTGACTGAATGAATGACTTACTGACTGACTGAATGAATGACTTACTGACTTGACTGAATGAATGACTTACTGACTTGACTGAATGAATGACTTACTGACTTGACTGAATGAATGACTTACTGACTTGACTGAATGAATGACTTACTGACTTGACTGAATGAATGACTTACTGACTTGACTGAATGAATGACTTACTGACTTGACTGAATGAATGACTTACTGACTTGACTGAATGAATGACTTACTGACTTGACTGAATGAATGACTTACTGACTGACTGAATGAATGACTTGAATGACTTGAGCTGAATGAATGACTTACTGACTTGACTGAATGAATGACTTACTGACTTGACTGAATGAATGACTTACTGACTTGACTGAATGAATGACTTACTGACTTGACTGAATGAATGACTTACTGACTTGACTGAATGAATGACTTACTGACTTACTGAATGACTTACTGACTTACTGAATGACTTGACTGACTGACTGAATGACTTGACTGAATGACGTGACTGACTGATGAACTTGACTGCTGACTGAATGACTACTGACTACTGAATGACTTGACTGACTGAATGACTTGACATGAATGACTTGACTGACTGAATGAACTTGACTGACTGAATGACTTGACTGACTGAATGACTTGACTGACTGAATGACTTGACTGACTGAATGACGCTTGACTGACTGAATGACTGACTGACTGAATGACTTGACTGACTGATGAAGCTTGACTGACTGGAATGACTTGACCTGAGACTTGACTGATGACTGACACTGACTGACTGAATGACTTGACTGACTGAATGAACTTGACTGACGTGAATGACTTGACTGACTGAATGACTCGCTGACAATGACTTGACTGAACTGATGACTGACTTGACTGACTGAATGACTTGACTGACTGACTGACTTGACTGACTGACTTGGCTGACTTGATTGACTGAATGACTTGGCTGACTTTAATGACTTGGCTGAATGAATGACTTGAATGACTTGGCTGAATGAATGACTTGAATGACTTGGCCGACTTGAATGACTTGGCCGACTTGAATGACTTGGCTGACTTGAATGACTTGGCTGACTTGAATGACTTGGTTGACTTACTGAATGACTTGGCTGACTTACTGAATGACTTGGCTGACTTACTGAATGACTTGGCTGACTTACTGAATGACTTGGCTGACTTACTGAATGACTTGGCTGACTTACTGAATGACTTGCTGACTTACTGAATGACTTGACTGACTTACTGAATGACTTGACTGACTTACTGAATGACTTAAAGTTAGACTTTTTCACTGAAGAGGACCCTGAAACAGTGTCTAGAGCAGCTGATGCCTTACCATCAATTGTATAATGTACTGTAGGGTAAAATAGAACAGAAATCCCTTACAGAATTTATGCACACTCCAGTACAACCATTGACTTCAGTACCAGAACCTCTACCATCCTCCACAGCCCAGTAGAGCCACAGTATAACTCTCCACAATCATCCACAAACACCAGCACCCACAATTAAATGTAAGAAATACTATTATTTCTGTTGCATTTGTAATCTTGTACAGTAAAAACATAATACATCACGACAATGAACTACAATTACATATTCACTTTTATTTTTGTAAGATGTAGAGGCCTAAAATAAAGTTGTCTGGCTTTTTTGGGGCTCCCAGGAATTTAACCCTATTTTTCCCATAAGTTCTTCAGTTCGTCTAACACAGTTTTGCCTAACAAAACCTATTTCATTCAGTTTGGAAAAAGAGCTACAAATGTTCCACTTAACATAATGATAAACAGATAACCTGTCACAAGACTCACAGAGGGAAAATTCTTAGGAATCCACCTTGACAGTAGCCTCAAATTTCAGACACATATACAACAAATCTCCAAGAAAATCTCTAAGACCGTAGGCATACTATCAAAGATACGGTACTATGTTCCACAACCAGCTCTCCTTGCCCTGTATCACTCACTCATTTACCTCTATCTCACCTATGGAATTTGTGCATGGGGTTCAACAACAATAAACCATCTCAGACCACTAATAACCCAGCAAAAGGCTGCAGTCAGAATGATAACAAATTCCCACTCCAGACAGTATACTCCACCAATATTCAAAAGTCTAAACTTACTCACCATAGAGAACATCCATACTTATTATTGTGCCTAGCTTATACATAGAACACTACACTCGAATATAAACCCTCCACTCAAACTTCTCTTTACTAACCTTAACAGGACACACGACCATAACACAAGACACAGATCACTCTTTGATGTTCCCTGTGTCCATCTCACACTATGTAAAAAAAACTATGCATGTAAAGGGCCCACAAATTTGGAATTCATTACCAGTGAATACCAAAGGAACCTTGTCTGTACATCATTTCAAGACTCTTCTTAACCACCTACTCACCCAAAACTAAATACTCAGTACTTAACCTTATCAACAAAACTACCAAATCACACTCCACTGCCTCCAAATATGATTGCTCACTGTGTTACTCCCCTAGCCTCAGAACCCCAAAAGTAAATGCTCAGAGTACAATAAATTCTCATATTTTAGCCTAATGCAATTGTTGATTAACATATATTTGATAGAAGTATAACCTATTGTATAATTAGTGCAACCTGATCAAACTATGTTTTGTACGTCTAGTGTTAAGTAATCAGCAATCTGTTAAGTTTAGACTGCCCATAATGCCAAGGCATGATAGTGGCTCTCTTTGCACTACAAATCATTGTAAACCCTCACTGTAAACTACCTATGTATATGTACTTCCTACAATATGTCAACCACATTGTAAACTTGCAAAGAAATAAAGGTAAAAGTACATAATGTTAAATGTTCATTTATCCATTTCATTAGTGCTTTATAGTAATTTCTCATTGTTTTCTGTATGTAAAACTATAGTTATTCTCTATAAAATGTATATTTTGTTAATATTTTTGGGTGTCTGGAACGGATTAATTGGATTTACATTATTTCTTATGGGAAATATTAATTCAGTTTTCGTACAAATCTGTTTTCGGCCGACCTTCTGGAACGGATTAGAGATGAAAACCGGGGTTACACTGTATACAGTTGTTCTTTGTATCTCTCTCCTTCTCGGGCCTTATCTATTCCAGATGTTGCATTTCTGGTTTCTTCCTTACCGCCACCACTTCTGTTACTTGGCGATTTTAATGCCCACCATTTCCTCTGGTGGGGGGGGTGTCTCACTGTGACTCCCACGTCATTCTGTTGGAAGCTTTTCTCGCTTCTCTTCCCCTTTATGTTTTAAATACGGGTACTCCCACCCATTTTGATCCTTGTACTCATTCTCTCTCTTGCATCGATCTCTTGGTTTGCTCTTCCTCACCTGTACTAGACTTCACCTGCTCTGTCCTCCCGGACTTGCATGACAGCGAACATTTTCCAATCATCCTTACTTCTCCTTTGTATTCACCACCTCCTCATAGCCCACCCTGGCAATTTGACTGTGCAAATTGTAACCTTTACTCTCATCTGACTGCTTTTAGTGAGGCTCCTTCGTCCTCCATTGATGAGCTTTTACACCTCTTCTCGACCTCAGTCTTAACCGCAGCTTCACATTCTATACCCCAAACCTCTGGCAGGCATTCTCAGAAGTGCGTGCCTTGGTGGTTTCCTGCTTGTGCTCGGGCAGTACGTTTGAAACGAGCTGTGTGGGGCAGGTACTGGTACAATAGAACCACAGAGAGACTCCTTGATTTTAAGCAGAAGCGAGCGGTCGCTCACCGTGTCATCCGTGATGCTAAATGCACTTGCTGGCGGGATTATGTATCTACCATCACCTCTGCTTCCTCTATAAGTGCAGTCTGGAAAAAAGTAAGGAAACTGAGTGGTAAATACTCTCCTGACCTAGCTCCTGTTTTTCCGGTTGCCGGTGTTGATATCGCAAACCCTCTTGACGTTGCCACCGAAATTGGTAATCATCTTGTCCATATCTCAGGGGCTTCAACTATGCCCCTCATTTCATTTCTTAAAGTCTGCCAGAGAGTTAGAGCCCTTAAACTTTTCTTCTATCAGAGAAGAATCTTATAATGTGCCTTTTACATTTCTGGAACTGGAGGCAACACTCAGCATGCCGATCATCGGCAACTGGGCCTGACGGCATTCATATTCGTATGCTACAGCATTTACATCAGTCAGCCCTTGCAGTCCTCTTACGACTCTTTAATCTTATTTGGTTACAAGGAGTTCTTCCCCACCTGTGGAAATCTGCCACTGTTCTCCCTTTCCGTAAACCGGGTACTACGGGACATGATGCCTCCCACTCTTGGCCCATTGCTCTTACCAGTGCAGTTTGCAAGGTGATGGAACATCTGGTAAATAGACTTTTGATGTGGTATTTAGACACACATAAGTCTCTCCACTAGTCAATATGGCTTTCGTAAGGGCCATTCTACCATTGACCCCTTTTTATGCTTAGATGTGTATGTTTATAATGCCTTTGCCAGTAACTACTCAGTTATTGCCATCTTTTTTGACCTTAAGAAGGCATATGACACTACTTGGAGGTATAATATCTTGGCCCAGGCCCACTCCTTAGGCCTTCAAGGCAATCTACCATTTTTCCTTAAGAACTTCTTAACTGAAAGAGATTTCCGTGTTTGGGTTAATAATGTGCTTTCCCCGGACTTTGTCCAAGCTGAAAGTGTCCCCCAGGGGTGTGTTCTGAGCACAACACTTTTTCTCCTTGCGATAAATGATCTAGCCTCTGTTCTTCCATCCAATGTATGGTTGTCGCTCTGTTGATGACTTCGCTATAGCTTGTGCAGGCGCTGACTGTCACGTCATTGCAGTTTCTCTCCAGCATGCGGTCAACTGTGTTTCCAATTGGACCACCACTCGTGGGTTTAAATTTTCCAGTAGTAAAACTCACCAAATTACTTTCACTAGACGTTCTGTCGTCTCTGATCATCCATTGTACCTATATGGCTCGTGTATCCCAGAACGTGATGCAGTCAGGCTTCTAGGCCTTCTGTTTGACCGTAGGTTATCCTGGAAACCTCACATTACCTCTCTGAAGGCAACTTGTCATAGCCAGCTGAACCTCCTTAAAACCCTCGCTCATCTTTCATGGGGGGCTGATCGTAGAACTCTCCTTCGACAACATTCAGCCCTAATTTTATCGAAACTCGATTATGGCGACCAGATATATTCAGTGGCCTCTCCTAGCCTTAATTCCATCCATCGCCAGGGATTAATTACATTTATGCCTCGGTGATTTTCGCCCTTTACCGGTTGAGAGCCTCTATGAAAGTAAAAGAAATAAGAACAAGAATTATTAAGATAAAATCAAAGAAAACTCAGATGAGTGTGTATACATAAATGTGTATATGTATGTGTAGTGTGACCTAAGTGTAAGTAGAAGTAGCAAGACGTACCTGAAATCTTGCATGATTGAGACAGAAAAAAGACACCAACAATCCTACCATCATGTAAAACAAATACAGGCTTTCGTTTTACATTCACTTGGCAGGACGGTAGTACCTCCCTGGGTGGTTGCTGTCTACCAACCCTCACTAATTCAATAGATATCTAATAGAAGTTATAAGATGACTCAAATGACCCTTCCAGCTGCAATATTGTCACCCCCTTCCTTCAGAGTGCAGGTGCTATATTTTCTACCTCCAGGACTCCAGTCTGGCTTACTGATTTTCTTGAAGCCATTCAGTTCACACACTAAGGAGAAAAGTCAACAGCACTCTCCCATGCCTTGATGATGTTTTCTGTAAATCTGACCATGATCTGTGTTGTAAATATACCATAAACCCACCAACCAACACTATCTGCTCCGTTTCCACTTGCCAAGACTAAACGAGGCATCATCATAGGCTTCTCCCTATGTGTTCTCTGTATCTGCAGTAGTGATTTTCTCAATGAAGAATGCTCTTTCCTCAAGTAAGTGTTTTCCTAAACTTTACTACCCTGGACGTGTCATCAGGGATTGCAGACACCATGTACATAAAATCATTAACTCACCAGACACGACACCACTGAAATAAGATACGTAGTACAGTCATCCCTCGGTTTTCGCTTGTCCCAGTTATCGCCGATTTTGGTTTTCACCGACTTTTTTCAGGGAAAATTTGGCTCAGTTTTCGCCGATTATTTTAGTTTTCGCCGATCGTATGGGACCTGTCCACTAGTGCCGCGCACATACAAAGGCCGTAGGCCCGCCACCCACGCACCTCCCACGCACATTGCCACGCAGTCTAGCATTGTTTACGCTTGAGTGAACATCTCCCCAGGAGTTTATACAAAACATTTATTTACAATTCATTGTTTTTGGCCCTTGATTATTGTGTGTGACTACTAAATAAGCTACCATGGGCCCAAAGAAAGCTCCTAGTGCCAGTTCTTTGGTAAAGAAAGTGAGGAACACAATAGAACTGAAGAAAGAAATAATAGAAAAATATGATAGTGGTGTACGTATTGCCGAGCTCGCCAGGATATACAAGAAAAACCCATCAACCATCAGTTCCATTGTGGCAAAGAGAAAGGAAATCACGGAAGCTAATGTTGCGAAAGGGGTGAATACGATAACGAAACAGAGATCACAAACAATGGAAAATATGGAGAAATTGTTATTGGTGTGGATAAACCAAAAACTGCTAGCGGGTGATAGTGTTGTGCAATCCATCATATGTGAAAAAGCAAGGCTGTTGCATGCCGATCTTGTAAAGAAAATGCCTGGAACCAGTGTTGAGGTTGATGAATTTAAGGCCAGCAAAGGCTGGTTCGAAACTTCAAGAAGCGAACTGGCATACACAGTGTTGTAAGGCATGGTGAGGGTGCCAGTTCAGATAAAGATGGGGCTGAAAAATTTGTGCGCGAGTTTAAACAATATGTACAGGCAGAAGAATTTAAACCCCAACAAGTGTTTAATTGTGACGAAACAGGCCTCTTTTGGAAGAAAATGCCAAGGAGGACCTACATCACACAGGAGGAAAAGGCAATGTCAGGACACAAGCCTATGAAAGACAGGCTAACTCTTATGTTATGTGGGAACGCTAGTGGGGATTTAAAAGTGAAGCCTTTACTCGTGTATCACTCTGAAAATCCCAGAGTGTTCGGCAAATACAGTGTTGACAAAGGTAAATTGTGTGTGTTTTGGAAGTCTAATGCTAAGGCATGGGTCACTAGGGAAATTTTCCTGGAATGGTTTAATCAAGTGTTTGGCCCCAGTGTGAAGAAATATCTATTGGAGAATAAATTGCCACTTAAGTGCCTCCTGGTAATGGACAATGCTCCTGGTCATCCTCAAGACTTGGAAGACCAAATGTCTAAGGAATTCAGATTTGTAAAAGTGAAGTTCTTGCCTCCTAACACCACTCCTCTCCTCCAGCCCATGGACCAGCAGGTCATTGCAAACTTTAAAAACTGTACACCAAAGCAATGTTTCAAAGGTGCTTTGATGTAACCTCAGACACTAGATTGACCCTAAAGAGTTCTGGAAGGGTCACTTCGATATCTTCCATTGCATAGGCCTTATAGATAAAGCTTGGCAGGGAGTGACCTCCAGGACGATGAACTCTGCTTGGAGAAAGTTGTGGCCAGATTGTGTACAAGAGAGGGATTTTGAAGGGTTTGAAGCTAACCCTGATGAGCCTATGGAAGTTGTGGAAAGTATTGTGGAATTGGGGACTTCTATGGGGTTGGATGTGAATGGAGAGGATGTGGAAGAGTTGGTGGAGGACCACAATGAAGATCTAACCACTGAAGAGCTGCAAGAGCTTGAGCTGCAACAACAACAAAACAGATCTGAGGAAATTGCTTCAGTGGAGGAAGAAAGATGTAAGGTGCCTTCTTCAGAGATTAAGGAGATTTGTGCAATGTGGAGTAGGGTGCAATCATTTGTGGAGGAACATCACCCTGACAAAGATGTTGCAATCCGTGCTGGCTACTTTTACAATGACAATTCCATGTCCCATTTTAGGGACATTTTAAAGACCGCCAGATACAGAGCTCTCTGGAGAGATATTTAGTGCCACAGGTGTGCAGTGAATCACAAGCTGGTCCTAGTGGGATTAAAAGACAAAGAAGGGAAGTGACCCCAGATGAGGACTTGTTACCTAGAGTCCTTATGGAGGGATTCCCCTTCCAAAAAGTAGGGTTTCTACCCTCTCCTCCTATCTCTCTTCCATCAAACACCATCAGTCTTCAGTAAGGGTAAGTGCCACATTCATTTCATTCATTTGTGCATGTAAATCTATCTTTAAGGCCCCCAAATTTTTTTTTTCCAAACTTCTGGGTTTCTGAAACGGATTAATTGAATTTCCATTATTTCTTATGGGGAAAATAGTTTTGGTTTTCGCCGATTTTGGTTTTAGCCGATCCATCTGGAACGGATTAAAACCGAAAACCGAGGGATGACTGTACTCCCTAACAACTCTGTTGCCAAGCGAAGCTCCAATATTCTCTCACACATCAAAGTCTAAGTAGCCACTACTGCTTCCACTATAATAAAGGGCATCACCAGTATGAGACTAAAAAAAAAACAAAAAAAAAACTGCAAGGGTTATACTTAATCTCCTGCAATGACTATGACAAAATAACATAGTTGAAACATCCAGGGATCCCCAGTTATGCATTTCAGAACACCAGTAGAATTGACAACTTGGATAATGCCTGTGTTCCACACTGCAACTCATACAGTCATTTGATTAATTACAAGGGCACAGAATTATCATGAAAGAGGAGACACCCAGAGGCACAGAATCCTAGAATCAGCTCTCATCAGTAATTTCAACCAGAACAATGGCTTCCACATCATAGATGAACTTCTTGGTTAGATACCTCTAAATAGTCTTCTTATATAGTAACATCTGAGAGTTAGTGACCTGCAAACCTCTCACCACTCCAATGACATGCTGACCTATAACAGCACTGCACACCTTGCTGTGCTTCTCTATACACTGTATACTCAGCCTTCCTATCTATGTTTATCTGCTTGTGACTTGATGAAGTCCATCGTGTGGGTGAAATGTCATGAGGGATTGTATTATACTGCATTTGTGTTTTTACCAAGCGAGGTAATGATTATATGCTAATTCAAAATGTTTTCCTTAGGTCAGGTTGTTGTACGAGTGGTAGATGGTATTCGTATATCTGGAGCTATTGTAGAGACGGAGAGTTATCTGGGTGGTCCAGATGTAGCTTCTCATAGTTACAATGGAAAAAGAACATCTAGAACTGAGCCAATGTATATGAAACCTGGAACATCATATGTTTACTCAATATATGGAATGTATCACTGCTTCAATATCTCAAGTCAAGGTGAGCTGTTTTGTAAATTTTATTGCTACAGACCTGTATGGGTTGAGCATATTTTTTTTATGAATATAATGGTAATGTGAATTGCACATTTGGGTTGAGCATTTTTTGGTGTCAGAAATATGCTATACTGTGAATATTACTTTTTCTTCTAATATTACCTATTCCTCTTTTTTTCTGAATATTTGTTTGAGTAGTAAAAGAAATGCAGTAATATAATAAACTTCAAAAATTAACATCTCTGGGACTGAGACCAATGCTAGTTTCTCAACAGGCATTAAATGTGCTAATTCCTCAAGAGTAGTGACTTGAGGGCAACAACCTTGTCATAGTGGGGAAGGAAGGAGTGGTGCTTGGGTTGCTTTCTGTGACCCAGCAGGCATTGTCAATAGATGCCTTTAGGTGGAAATAGTAGATAGGGCCTTCCTTGCCATTTTGGCCACAGATGAGATGCTAGACCAATAGCTGCTGCCAACTTAGGACTTGTACAGTGTATATATATGGGTCATTGGTTCAACTTGCCAGAAGGGTTGTGATGAGCCACTTTGCATTAGATTGTTGAACGTGTTTAGGCTCTCTGCACAAACTTTGAAAACTCATCATATTTTTTATCATTTACCTGGTGATATCCCCCCTTTCCAACAGTAGCTTCCCAACATACACATGGTTTCAGTGAATTCACTTCATTTGGTTGTTGGGGGTTTACAGCTACCTCATTATTACAAATATGTCGTTTGTTAATATGCTTTGTATCTTTATATTATTATTTCTTGCATTTCCTACATCATTTATATGATTTTGTCACTATTCTTCAATCTTTGTAATTTTTTTTATACCTAATTGGTTGTCTCCTAAAAGGCAGTGTGACCCAAAGAAGACACATTCACCATCATTCATTCTATCACTGTGATTTTCACCCTTTCTAATTGCATTCAAATTTAAATTTTCTGCCTTGTAGTTAAAAAGTTTCATTTACTATTTTGCTGGTAGAAGGCATCTATTTTTTTTATCTCATTACCCGTAGTACTCTGAGTGAATCATTGCAAGATATTTGAAAGGTTTGAAACTTGTACGTAAAACATTTGGCCTAATGAAATAACCTTAAATAAGTATCTTATCGAAGATTTGTTAATACCACATTATTCTTTTTTTTTGTGCATATACTTTACCAGAGAACTGTTAGTCAACAATACACAGTGCAAAGCTGTAATTACCTACTTATCACTACAGGAGTAAACCTATGCTCATGGTGTCCCTTCTTTATTACAGCCTCTCCTCACTTTGCGACATACTCGTTTACTGACCACTCGGACTTACAACCAGCTCTCCAACCAGTATGCAAACCTAAATAATGTATATTACAGCTGATTTCCTCTATTCTGTTTATTAAAATACATACAGTGGTACCTCGAGTTACGAGCTTAATTCATTTCAGAAGGCTGTTTGAGTGCCGATACCAAACGAATTTGTTCTCATAAGGAATAATGTAAATTAGATTAATTTGTTTCAGACCCCCAAAATTACACTTACAAAAGCACTTACAGAAATACACTTACATAATTGTTCGAGTTGGGAGCTCCTCGTAAGTCGAGGTACCACTGTATACAGTACACTAGTGTATAAACATTTAAAAATATACCACAAATGTTATAAATGGTGCAGATGTGACATTAAAAAAATATCTGAAGATGGTTGACACAAACCCACTACCAGTATAGTATGCTTCTTGCTTAATGACCAATTCGCTTACCGACCTACTCTTAGGAACGGAACCCCATCGTTAAGTGAGGAGAGGCTGTAATATGTTCATTATATATTTTTTTAAAATTTCCATTGGGTGTAGCACTTAGTGCCTTCTCTTTCAATTTATTCCATTCTTCTGTGACTGTTTGTAAAAAAAAAAAAATTCCCAGCATTCCTTCAGTTCCATTTTTTCTTTATTTTTTGTCTGTGGCTTCTTGTTATCCGTGTTGTAGGTACCAAAATGTTTTTTATCTATTCTTTCATATCTTTTTCCATCTATCAACCAGCTCTGGTATCCATTTTGTAGCTCTTTGGGCTTTTTCTGAGTCGCATGTTTATTGTAGGTGTAGATGCCACACAACAGCTGCATATTCCAATTTTAACCTAACATTTATAAATTGCAAACAGTTTTTTCAGCATCTCCCCATCCATGTATTTGAATGCTGTTTTATAGTTAACCAGGGTAACGTGTTGATTTCCCACAATTTCATTTATATATGGTGACAATTATTTATTAATTCCTAGATCCTGTTGTTTTTGGTAGCCTATACTAACAATACCATGAACAAAGTATGTTTTGAGAAAGATGTGCTAAAGTAAATTGGTTTACCCTCTAGTTGCTTCAGGATGATTCTATTTAGGCTAATCCTTGAAAATACTGGTTTCTCAATAAATAATTACCATTTTTTTTTTAGTTTTTAGTTTACCGTGTTTTTAACCTTAAAGATTTTTGTATTTAATAATAAAGTTTAATCGATAATTAGAGGAAAGATAAGGCATTGATGTTTTCATATTAGCAATACAGTGGTCCCTCGGTTTTCGTGCATCTCCAAACTGGAACATTTATGTAAGTGTATTTTCGTAAGTGCTGTTGCAAGTGTAATTTTGGGGGTCTGAAATAGACTAACCTACGTGACATTATTTCTTAAGGAAGTAAATTCGTTCGGTAATGGCACTTGAGCAGCATTCTGGAACGAATTTTCGGCGAAAACCGAGGGACCACTGTAGTGGGAAAAAATAAAAATGTCCACTGGAGCAGATCTTTAGGTTAACAGTTAACTCATTTTCAGTGTTGGATCTTGACTCCATAATCCTTTTCCTATTCTTGTTCATTGTATTGTCACTCAAGCCATTTGCACATTTAACATTTGATTTTCCTTAATAGGTGATGGGTCATGTGTTCTCATAAGAGCATTGGAACCCTTGGAAGGCCTTCCAAAAATGGAGACAAGTCGAAACCAGAGACGTAAAAGTTCAACACCTCTCAAAATCCATGAGCTTTGTAATGGCCCGTCAAAAATTTGTCAAGCACTTTATCTTACCAAGGTATATGAACAGCTTTACAAAAATTTCATTATACAGTACAGTATAGTAGTAGGTCCTTGATTTAGGATGTTACAGATGACAATGTTCCACACTTATGATATTGACACTTTAGAACTAACTTGCTAATGACTTACAAACACTGATCTTTAGTTACAATAACTGCAAATATATTCAGACAAAAGTTATTTTCAGTTAATATTTTTTTCAGCAAATGCATTCATATTTTGCATCTGTTACTTATGCATAAGAACATAAGAATTGTGGAACACTACAAAGAGGCCTACTTGCCCATACTAAGCAGGTCCAACTTGCACTAACTCCTGCACCAGTCTCATTTATTTTTTAAAATTATACAAAATTCTTTAAAGGTGGGGTTTGCGATATTGGCGGTTTGGAGTGACATCTACACTATCGTATCTGAGCTCCTCTGAAAAACAGTGATTATGTATGAATGATGATATACGTTTTTTCTTTCTTTTTGGGTCACCCTGCCTTGGTGGGAAACGGCCGACACGTTAAAAAATAAAATTCTTGCTTCATTTGTAATTCTTGGGAGTTTTTCACACATCTACAACTCTAATGCCAAACCAGTGCTTTCCTTTATCCTTTCTTAATCCCTTAACTTTCCAAACGTTGATGTACATTCTTACTGCTAGTGCTCCAAACATAGTTCAACGTTTTATTTTCCCTGCCTTCAGATTTGGCACAATAGGCCTGATAGGCCTAAGCATTACAGAATGGGTCTTAACACTGTGTGTGCAGTATTAAAAAAAATTGGGACCACTTAGTGCCTTGTGGGAGCACCAGTTGAATGCCACCTTAAGCAAACAGCTTTGGAAACCCCAGGGATTCACTAATGCCATGTCATATTAACACTCCCCTTTTAAGAGGAAAGTGATGTTAACCCTGAGTTTAGTGGCTTTGAGATGGATGTGGCCACAAGTGGTCAAGGAAATTTCAAAACCCTAGATAATAACCCATGTGCAACATTTGTGCAACATCCTTTCAATTTTGATACCACTGGTCATCTCATCCTTTCAGAATGTCCTATAACCTATGCCCTAAGTCAAGAGAAACGATTCCGTAACATGTAATACGTGTTAGGCAAGCCGGCTGGGTTTGGCTGGCTAGTTCTCTCTTATCTCTGTGTCTGCCCGTCTTTGTCCCAGAGCTGCTCATGAACCAGAATCGAGGACTAAGTAAGTTTATTTAGGTACAGGTACACATAAGTACAGTGGAACTTCTACTAACGAGCGCATCCACGTGCGAGTTTTTCCAGATGCGAGCAGTCGATCGGTCGATTTTTTGCTTCCATAGGCGAGCGAAATTTCCAGATGCGGGTGGGCCTCAAGGGAGGTTCCTTGATGCTGGTGAGGGGCTCTTGCTCTTGATCTAGGGAATTGGATCTCATTTGTTTGTTGGAATATCTTATTGAAACTTGGGCAATGTATGATGGAAAAATGTTTCTTAAGGTACACCAAAATTGAAAGAAATCTGACTAAATAACTGAGTTCAATTCTCAGCCTTAGTTGGCCCTTAGTGGTATATTTTCGTATGGTTTTTATGGTTGTATTCTCGTTTTTTTGGTCTCATTTGATAGAATGGAAGATATATTACAGACATAGATATGATTTTGATTGCTTTCACAACGAAAAGTACCTTGAAATTGAGCTCAAAGTAGCTGAAATGTTTAATTTTTGTCGATGTTCAAGAGTAAACAAATACCTGTCCAATACCTGTCCAAATGGGATGACATTATTTGTACAATTGTTACAATAATGCAATAGTCTGCATAACAGTAAATCTTTTATTTTTTGTGTGAATAAAAATTCCAAATGGTAAGCAAGAGTATTATTATAAGAATACATATGTACTAATAATAATAATAATATGTATATAATTATTATAAGAATAATTATTATTATTATAAGAATACATACGTACTGATAAATAATACGTAATAATAATATAAGTGAGTTTCAGATCGCCACCACAAGATGGCAGTGTATATCAAAACATCGCCGCTCACTCCGCCTCCACTGACACTACTCACATACGTAATATTTCATTCATTCTAGTGTATATATCATGTTTCTATGTTATTAATATTGTTTATTATGTCATATTAGATGAATTGTGATAGATAAACAAGCCGTTGATTTTTTTTCTCTTCAACAAGTCGGCAGTCTCCCACCAAGGCAGGGTGACCCAAAAAGAAAGAAAATCACCAAAAAGAAAATACTTTCATCATCATTCAACACTTTCACCTCACATACATAATCACTGTCTTTGCAGAGGCGCTCAGATACGACAGCTGAGAATAGTCCCTCCCAGCTGTCACTATCCCAGACCCCTCCTTTAAAGTGCAGGCATTGTACTTCCCATTTCCAGGACTCAAGTCCAACTTAATCAATTAACTGGTTTCCCTGAATCCCTTCACAAAATGTTACCCTGCTCACACTCCAGCTCGTCAGGTCCCAAAAACGATTCGTCTCCATTCACTCCTATCTAACACGCTGGAAGTCCAAGCCCCTCGCCCACAAAACCTCCTTTACCCCCTCCCTCCAACCTTTTCTAGGACGACCCCTACCCCGCCTTCCTTCCCCTACAGATTTATACGCTCTCCAAGTCATTTTACTTTGATCCATTCTCTCTAAATGACCAAACCATCTCAACCCCTCTTCAGCCCTCTGACAAATACTTTTATTAACTCCACACCTTCTCCTAATTTCCACATTCCGAATTTTCTGCATAATATTTACACCACACATTGCCCTTAGACAGGACATCTCCACTGCCTCCAGCCTCCTCCTCGCTGCAGCATTTGCAACCCATGCTTCACACCCATATAAGAGTGTTGGTACCACTATACTTTCGTACATTCCCTTCTTTGCCTCCATGGATAACGTTTTTTGTCTCCACAGATACCTCAACGTACCACTCACCTTTTTTCCTTCATCAATTCTATGGTTAACCTCATCCTTCTTCCATAATCCCTCTCTCCAATGTGATATCCAATTTTTCTTTATTTAAATCGTTTGATACCCTCATCACCTTACTCTTACCTATGTTCACTTTCAACTTTCTACCTTTACACACGCTCCCAAACTCGTCCACTAACCTTTGCAACTTTTCTTTAGAATCTCCCATAAGCAAAGTATCATCAGCAAAAAGTAACTGTGTCAACTCCCATTTTGCATTTAATTCCCCATAATTTAATCCCACCCCTCTCCCCAACACCCTAGCATTTACTTCTTTTACAACCCCATCTAAAAATATATTAATCAACCATGGTAACATTACACATCCCTGTCTAAGACCTACTTTCACCGGGAAGTAATCTCCCTCTCTCCTACACACCCTAACCTGAGCCTCACTATCCTCATAAAAACTCTACAGCCTTCAGTAACTTACTACCTATTCCATACACTTGCAACATTTGCCACATTGCTCCCCTATCCACTCTATCATATGCCTTTTCTAAATCCATAAATGCAATGAAAACTTCTCTACCTTTATGTAAATACTGTTCACATATATGCTTCACTATAAACACTTGATCTACACATCCCCTACCCACTCTAAAGCCTCCTTGCTCATCTGCAATCCTACTCTGTCTTACCTCTAATTCTTTCAATAATAACCCTGCCATACACTTTACCTGGTATACTCAGTAAACTTATTCCCCTATAATTCTTACAATCTCTTTTATCCCCCTTCCCTTTATATAAAGGAACTATACATGCTCTCTGCCAATCCCTAGGTACCTTCCCCTCTTTCATACATTTCTTCTTTCAACACGTCGGCCGTTTCCCACCGAGGCAGGGTGGCCCAAAAGGAAAAACGAAAGTGTCTCCTTTTACATTTAGTAATATGTATATTCAGGAGAAGGGGTTACTAGCCCCATGCTCCTGGCATTTTAGTCGCCTCGTACGACACGCATGGCTTATGGAGGAAGAATTCTGTTCCACTTCCCCATGGATAAGAATAAGAACTAGTAAGAAAATAGAAGAAAACCCAGAGGGGTGTGTATATATATGCTTGTACATGAATGTGTAGTGTGACCTAAGTAGAAGTAGCAAGATGTACCTGAAATCTTGCATGTTCATGAGACAGAAAAAAGACACCAGCAATCCTACCATCATGTAAAACAAATACAGGATTTCGTTTTACACTCATTTGGCAGGACCATAAAAAAAAAAATGTAGTTAACTAATGGAGGACTGCAAAAGATAGTTACAAATATAAAAAAAAAAAACAGAAATGTATATCTTATTAGGCAAACAAGATGGTGATCTTGAGGTGTTTAACAAGAATATAAAAAATGAGGTAGTTATTGGACAGCTTAGAATTCACTGCTGTCAGATTGACAGTATGGAAATGAGAATTTGGTTTTATAGAAAATTGGATGAAAAAATTTAGGGTTTCATAACACTACTTGTGGAAGTTGGGTACAAACTGCATTTTTATTCTGACTCGGTTACTCCAGCTTCACTTAGGATTTTTTTTAGATCATGTGCAGTAGAGATGAAATCTCTCTCCTGTTAATTCCTTCTTGACTGCAATTTTTCCATCCCTTGCAAAGCACTGGTAAATTTTTTGGTCATATCGTAGTTTTCTTAGCCTGTACAGGAGATTTTGTCTTATTTTTGTCAGGCACTCGTTGACATAAACATCTGTTTTCATATTAATAGATGTTCTTAACAGTTCACTTCTTTGTGAGCTAAAGTTAAACTTTAAAAGTACCACTGATTTCTTCCCAGTTTGATGACCCATCACTTTACATTCCTTTGTCATCACTAGGTATGCTGAGTCGAAGATTGTCTTGGATAAGTTTTAAGGTGGTTTGTTTGCATGTTTCTCGGGTTATAGTTGATGGTAGAAGGTTGCTATTTACTACAACTGAGTCACATACAGTGGACCCCCGAATTTTGTAAAAACTTCACTCCTGAAGTCTGTTCAAGCGCCATTACCGAACGAATTTACTCCCTTAAGGAAAAATGTCACGTAGGTTAGTCTATTTCAGACCCCCAAAAATACACTTCCACAAGCACTGACAATATTATACTTACATAATTGTACGATTTCCGAGGTTTACGAAACTCGGGGGTCCACTGTAGTTGTTGTTTAAAGTGGTCTTGGAAATTGCTCATAATGTTGGTAAGTTGTAAGTCACTCTTGCTCAAATATTCTCATGGCCTATGTGAGGTATTACAGAAGTCAGAAGTTCATTGTTGATGAATTTTTATTTGCCAAATATCTTAACCCTTTCACTGTCCGTGCCATATAGGTAGAGCTTACGAGCCAGTGTTGGTGACGTATTAACCCTCTGACTGTCTTGGTCGTATATATACGTCTTACGAGCCAGTGTTTCGGATGTATATATATACTCACAAATTCTAGCGGCCTCAAATCAAACGGGAGAAAGCTGGTAGGCCCACATATGAGAGTATGGGTCTGTGTGGTCAGTGTGTGTGCAGTATAAAAAAAATCCTGCAGCATGCAGTGCATAATGAGAAAAAAAAAACTCCGACCATGTTTTTGGAATAAAACGCCGACTTTGAGGTGTATTTTCGTATAGTATTTATGGTTGTATTCTCTTTTTTGTGGTCTCATTTGATAGAATGGAAAACATGTTACATGAATAGAGATCATTTTGATTAGTTTCATGATGAAAACGATCTTAAAATTGAGCTCAAAGTAGCGGAAATGTTCGATTTTTGCCAATGTTCAAGAGTAAACAAATCATGCCACGCGTCCAATACACATCAACTGGCGAGTCTAATATTCTTTCACAAGTGCACAGATATTATTTATACCGTTTTACAATAATGCAATAGTCTGCATAACAATAAATCTTCTATTTTTGTGAATAAAAAAATCAAAATAGAAAGCAAGAGTAATATAAGAGGGGCCTAAAGACGTGACTAATGAACAGATAACATCTTATTTTAGTGCCAGGAATGTCTGCAATGTTTATTCTAGACCCTGTTTTGAAATTGACATCTTTTTTATTTTGCATGAAATTGGCAAAATTGCCAATTTCTGACCACTTTATTGGGTAGTTGAAATTGGTAAATTGGTGGTTTCTTGTACTCAATCGATAGAACAAATGGAGTTCTAAAGAAGTAACCGAGTTTGGTCGACTGTAACAATGGAATTGGCCGAAAATAGGGCTCAAAGTCGGCGAAATCGCCGATGCGTATATGTCGCTGACATCGCTAACTTTGCAAGAGCGTAATTTCGTAAGTTTTCCATCAAATTTCATACTTTTGGTGTCATTATAATCGGGAAAAGATTCTCTATCATTTCATAAGAGAAAATAATTTTTTTTTTCCAAAATTTTGCGACATAGAATGACAGTTTCAGAATGGGGCCTCCGACAGTCAAAGGGTTAATAAGCCAAAATTCTAGCGGCATCTGCGTTTTCAGTGTGCACAGTATAAAAAAAAGTCGGGGAGGCCACAGTGCATTGTGGGAGTGCTAATTCAGTACGCCTTGGTCACCATGCCTAGCGGTAAGGAATACCTCACTCCCCGGCCAATTGGGACTCTTCCCTTTCCAAGTGATAGTTGTAACACAGATTAAAGTGTCAGTGAAGATGAATCTCATGGTTTTGAGGAGTTTGTGACTGAAAGCAATGCCCAGGATACCAGAAATAGTGCTGAAAACCCAGATGATTATCAACCTTCCACCAAAAAAGTTAGACAAAGTGACTTATTTCCATGTGAATGGTGGGGAAGACAGTGTGGGTTTGTGTAAACAAAATAGCAGCATATGTGTAGATTACCTAGGATAACCCAAAAAAGTCAGTGACTTATTTCTATGTGGGTAGTGGGGAAGGCAGCATGGGTTTGTGTAAACAGGTTTTGTCAACAATATAATGATAATGTTTGTGCGGTTATTGTGTTGCATACAATGAGTGGATATATATACATTATATTGGTCTCACAGGC
The DNA here is from genome assembly GCA_009830355.1 of Cherax destructor. Lineage (NCBI taxonomy): Eukaryota > Metazoa > Arthropoda > Malacostraca > Decapoda > Parastacidae > Cherax > Cherax destructor. Next base: position 45,354 of record WNWK01011005.1, read on the forward strand.
CACAAAAGTTACTTGAAAAAATAAAATATTAGAAAATAAACGAAAAAATCGAAAAGTAAAAATAATACCGAGTGAGCGGCAGTCGCCGATGTTTCCATAAGCGGTTCACTTTCAACTTCATGCCTCAGTATCTCGGTAAGTACTGATCGCAATTTTTTTTTCTTTTAAAACAATCAGAAAAATATTCTTAAGATTTTGGTAAGAAAAAATAATTTTGAGGTCTCGACAGTGAAAGGGTTAAAGCCGATGTAAAATGTGAGATTATTTTTTTCAGTGTTTAGAGGAGTATTTGGAGAAGCATAATATCCCTAAAAGCTGGATAGATAGAAGAGGAAGAGTAGGGACAATCAGGTTTAATCCAAGGAAGAAAAAAGGAGGTCTGGTTCCTCAAGAGCCCTTCACTGCAACAAAGGATCCCCATTGGAAGGTGTGAATGTAAAAATGGGCATATTACTGTTTTTTTTTTTTATCTTTTTCTTCTCCAACAAGTCGGCCGTCTCCCACCAAGGCAAGGTGACCCAAAAGGAAAGAAAATCCCCAAAAAGAAAATACTTTCATCATCATTTAACACTTTCACCTCACTCATACATAATCACTGTCTTTACAGAGGCGCTCAGATACGACAGCTGAGAATAAGTCCCTCCCAGCTGTCACTATCCCAGACCCCTCCTTTAAAGTGCAGGCATTGTACTTCCCATTTCCAGGACTCAAGTCCAACTAAATCAATTAACTGTTGCTACAATCAAAATAAGCACTAAAAGAAATGGGCATAAAAATAAAAATGGTGATACTATATTTAAGAATAGCTTTTTGTATCTGATGGTGCATTTCTCTCCCAAATTCTTTTAAACATGCCAGAATTTTATATATGTTTTGTATATTTTAAAAATTCATGTATATAATAATTCCTCTACACAGTAATATGCAAATGATATTGTACAAATATTAAAGTTAGTTTCAATAATAACAGGATATGAGTAACAAGGTGGACCTCACTGCATCAGAAACCTTCTGGTTAGAGCAAGGCAAGTCTGTTCATGAGAACCAAGTAGTAGTAACTAAGAGGATTGGCATAGACTCTTATGGTAAAGAATGGGCTAATAAGCCACTTCGATTTTATGTGTACAATAACAAATGCGTGAGTATAAGAGACAAAAAAGCAGAACTTCAAGCCAGCAGTTCATCAACATTTGACGATGTACAAAAAGCTGAGTAGTAACAATGTACAGTTGACTCTCACATAACATGCATTCACATTGCACATTATCAATGCAGCAGTAATGAAATTTTGTTCTCCATTATCACATTGCACAGGAAAAAATGATATTGCATCCCATAAATTTTGGTTAAAATAAACCATTATTATTATTACTCTCATGGGGAAGTGCTAAACCCATAGAGGGAAATGGGAGACAATAGGTTTGATCCAAGGAAGGGGAGCACAGGTCCATTTCCTTAGATAAGAGGACCTTGCCAACATCAAGAAACCTCTTTTGAGGGGAAAATAAGCCTCAGTCCTGATTGCATGCTAATTCCTGTTAGAACACTGTGGGATACTGTAAACACATGCACACAGCATGCCGGAAATTTTGGTTAAAATTAGCCTCGGCCCTCATTGCACACTGATTCACATTAAAATACTCTGTAGAATACTGTAAACAAACACCCACACAACAGCCCACCACATGTACGTGGTGTGTTCAGTCAGTTTTCAATCTTTTCATCACCCTGTATTGTTTCATGACAAGAGGTGCCAAGAAGAAAATTAAGTATGAAACTTGTATGGTTTCTAATACAATTAATGTATTGGAGGTGAGAGGCAGTAAAAGCTAATAACCCCTAATTATACATTCCTGTCCTTTTAATGATAATTTATCCACCTTAGTTGCATATATACAATTGTTGATTATTTTTTCTTGAAACACACTGGCTTTCTCCCACCTAGGCAGAGAGTGACCTGAAAAAGAAACACTTTCACCATTATCCACACTATCACTGTCTTGCCAGAGGCATGCAGATATGACAGTTCACGTGATCCTCCAAATAGGAAACATCCCCAGCCCTCCTTTAGAGTGCAGGCACTGAACTTTCCACCTCCAGGACTCAAGTCTGGCCAACTGGTTTCCTGGAATCTCTCTACAAAACATTACACTGCTTACACTCCAATAGCTCGTCAGGTCCCCAAAACCATTTGCCTCAACTCACTCCTATCTAACATGCTCAACACATGCCTGCTGGATATCTAAACCCCTTGCATTCAAAACCACCTTTACCCCCTCCCTTCATCCTTTCCTAGGACTACCCCTACCCCGCCTTCCCTCCACTACAGATTAATACACCCTCCAAGTCATTCTATTTTGATCCACGTCTCTAAATGACCAAACTACCTCATCAACCCCTCCTCAGCTCTCTGGATAATACTCTTAGTAACTCAGCGCCTCCTCCTAATCTCCAAACTATGAATACTCTGCATAATATTTACAACACACATTGACTTCAGACACATCATCACTACCTCCAACCTCCTCCTCGCTGTAACATTTACAACCCAAGCTTTACACACATGCTTCACCACACCATCTACATTTTCCCATCACCAGTTCTATGGTTTACCTTGTCTTTCTTATACCCATACGCCATCAAGTCCACTCCCAAATATCTGAACACATTCAATTCTTCCCTCAAATCTGATATCCAATCTCATTACCTAACTTGTGTGTTACCGTCATTACCCTGCTCTTTTCTGTGTTCACTTTCAATATGTTGGTGATTAACAATAAAATGTGCCCCACCTTTGACACACACCCTCTTCAACTTCATCAGTGATGGCTTTATTACACCAACTTTGATTATACTTAACCTTTAGCACTCTCCAACTACCCTTACTAATTTTTTTTCATACTCCTAACCCTCAAAGGTCTGGTCTTTGCGTGTTTCATCTTTAGCACATCTGGCCCTGCAGCGCTGTATGACCCTTGTGGGTTTAGTGTGAAAGTTAAGCAAGAAAGTTGAGGAGTGAAGGTATGATATTCACCGGGATGCAGCCATGAAAACCATATCTATCGTGTCAGTCATATCAGGTAGTCAGTGATTGCATCTGAACTGTCTCCTTGCTATATAATGTTCCTTAGGGCTCAGTTCTTGGCCTCTTATGATTTACAGTCTTACTGTTCGATGCCCCGTTTTTCCCCACAAGTTCTTCACTTCACATAACAGAATTCATGCAAGACACAGTTTTCAGGAATGTAATTTCCATGTTGTGTGGGAGTCTACTCTTGTGTTTGATGCACCAAATTTTTTTAACAAGTTTTACTATTTAAGAAATATCATTACTGTGTTTACCAGAATATATTCAATACCAGGCAGAAAAAATGGCTATGCAAATGTATAATCAACATTACAGATATGTCTAAAAATAAATATTTGAAAATGTGTTCTGCAGGTGAAGATAGCAACATTTAGGGAAGATTAAAGGCAATGTGGCAGAAGAAAGGATTGGTGTGATAACTGGGTACATATGAACTTAATGATGTTAAAATTAGCCATTTTGATTATAGTAATACTCTGACCCTTTTGGGTTCAGCACTATTATTAGCCATTTTGATGTGTAATGGAAAAATACCCCAACAGCTATAGGAAATAAAGGCTTTGTATAAATACAAGCAGCATTGTACATTTAACTTGTTCCAAAACTGTATTTAAAAACCAAACAATAATACAAAATATAACACTTTTCTGGATGAGAAACAGCAATGGAGGTTTTGATGTGCAAGTATTGAGGAGCAGGTTGATCAGATTGATAATTATTAAGAGTAAGTGCTAAACCCATAGATATACAATGCCTGGAGATTGGGAGGCTATAAAGTTTGATCCAAAGGGAGGGAGGGAGGATAGCTACAATTACTCAGATAAGAGTCCAGCATCAACGTAACTCTTGAGAGGGATATGATGATGCAATTTTGCCTTGGTCTGTAAATCCATCTACTTTTTTGAATCCTTCCATGTATAAGATTGTCACAGATGTTAGTAGGCGCTCTTTATTTGTCCGTTGCCTCTGTTTACTTCATCCCTGTTCTCTTCGTCTACATTCACTCTTGTCTTCCCTTCAGCTACCACCTTTATACGTTCATGTGACATCTCCCTTTCCCCTACCCCCTTGGGAAGTTCCTGCTGTCCGTGTCTGTTCTATTCCTCTACCTTGCGCGAAAGCCCAACTACCTACGGCGGCTTTTCGCTCTTTTTTTTCTAGACCACTTCCGTTCTCATTCCCATGCCATCGCAGTATACACCGATGGTTCAAGGTCATATGACGGTGTCTGATTCGCAGCAGTCTTCCCGGACAGCGTTGTGCATCTATTACCCTCGGCTAGCATATTTATGGCTGAATTGTATGCCATTCTTGTGGCACTTATCCGTATTGCATCTATGCCTGTGTCACATTTTGTGGTCATTTCAGACTCCCTTAGTGCTTTACAGGTTATCCGTAAAATTGATACATCTCACCCCCTAGTTCTTTGTATCCAACTTTGGTTACGCCGTATCTCTAGCAAGCACAAAGATATTGTTTGTTGTTGTGTCACTGGTCATGTTGACGTACAGGGCAATGAACAGGCAGACACTGCTGCGCGGTCAGCAGTACATGACCTTCCAGTTTCATATAGAGGTGTTCCTTTCACGGACTATTTTGCGATCATTGCTACCCACCTTCGCACCCGTTGGCAACAACGCTGGTCTGACCTGCTAAATAACAAACTTCATTCTATTAAACCGAGTATAGGTTTCTGGCCTTCTTGTCACCAATGTCGAGGTTGGGAGACTACACTCTCCCGTCTTTGCATCGGCCACACTCGTCTTACTCACAGGATCTCATGGAGAGGCTCCCTGCCCCTCTCTGTGAGCATTGTCAGGTTAAAGTGTCTGTTCGACATATTCTGTTGGACTGCCCACTATCAACGAGCAAGCAGAATTTACCTCCAACGGCGTCTTCGCTCTGCGGCCCTTTCTTTACCATCCCTTCTTGCTGATGGACCCTCCTTTAATCCTGACTCTCTCATTGACTTCTTGACAGAAACTGACTTACTACACAAACTCTGAAGATTATACCTCTAGCACCTCCCTCAGTCCCTTCTACCTCGATCTCTTGCTACCCTCTATCCCTGCACTATCCACTGGCCTGCTGCACTCCATACCCTACTAATCATCCATCTCCCTCTTACAACCCATTCTCCCTGCATCCTGCAATAACCTGCAGCACTGTATGACCCCTGTGGTTTAGTGCTTCTATTTGATTATAATAGTAATATCCACTGTCCTGCTGCACTCCATACCCTACTAATCATCCATCTCCCTCTTACAATCCATTCTCCCTGCATCCTGTCCTGACCAGCCGCGCTGTATAACCCCTGTGGTTTAGCGCTTCTTTTGATTATAATAATAATTCCTTGGATCAAACTTATTTGCCTCCCATTCTCTAGGTGGTGAATGATCTTCACAGGTTTAGCACTCCTTGAATGTATTACTGCATTAGTAGTAATTAATCATTAGTAAACAGTGGGTGCAAGGACTGTCACATTCACTCGCATTTTTTTTTTTTTTTATCCCAGGTAGTATCGTTATTTCCATGGGGAAGTGGAATAGAATTCTTCCTCCGTAAGCCATGCGTGTCGTAAGAGGCGACTAAAATGCCGGGAGCAAGGGGGCTAGTAACCCCTTCTCCTGTATATATTACTAAGTGTAAAAGGAGAAACTTTCGTTTTTCCTTTTGGGCCACCCCGCTTCGGTGGGAAACGGCCGACGTGTTGATAGATATTATTATTATTATTATAATCAAATAGAAGCGCTAAAGTGTTGATAGATAGATAGTATCGTTATGCCAATGAAGGGCTCCTGATCTGGGGTATTGGTACTACCCTACACTTCCTTTTATCAAACTTGATTTCCTCCCATTCTCTAGGCACCATGAGGGTTTAGCACATTCCAATAATATAATGTCATGCACTATAGTTTTAAGGACAAAATGGGTGTTACATTTAACTGCACTAAACTAAAAATGGCTGTTGTCCAAAAAATAGTGCTGGGTTAGTATGACATGCTGTCCTGCTGCACTCCATACCCTACTAATCATCCATCTCCCGCTTACAATCTGTTCTCCCTGCAGGGCTGTATAGCCCTTGTGGTTTAGCGCTTCTTTTGATTATAATAATAATAGTATGACATGCACGTATAATACAAGAGAATTATGAGACTCAAAAATACCTGAAAAATAAAAAGGTAGTGGCTATTTACCTATGCCAGAACTCAAAATTATGAACACATCAACTTTATGGGATTTGTTCATTATAGTACAAGTATACAGTATTATATCACACAAACTTTGATGGTATTTCCTTTAGCATTCCTCAGCCCTTTCTAACTCTACCTTTGTTATCCTCTCCACCCTCAGTAGTCTCTACAAGCAAGCACACCCTGCCCTGCAGTGCTGTATGACAACTTTTGGGTTTAGTGCTTTGGTTTTGATTAAAAAATAACAGTATTATGATTTAAAATATTTGTTAAAAGATAGTAAAATCTGTATTATGACTAGTACAGGACCAGGTGATTATTCCATCTCAAACATGGAGATCTTGCAATCAGAGTACAAACAAATATTTAAAATAATTTATTTTTTGGAAAATCAACCCAAGTAGACACAATCTGATTCTGAAAAACCCAATCTTTAATTAAATTAACTGCATATACCAGCACTACCAGGATTGAGAAATATTGTACCCATGCCCACTTTATGATAAACCAAAACCCAGGAATGTAATGAATTTTTTGTTCTGGATAATTTATATTCAGATTTATAATAAATGTGTCACTTTCTCCAGTCTGCACACTTGTGTAAATGTTGCTGAATCTTGTGGTCACTGAAAAAAAGAAAGATACATTAGTGTTAATTTTTTTACTAACTGGTCATTGCCCTATTTATTTTTATTTCCTACTGTTGCCCTGCTCTCAAACTTAATAAATTATTTTTTATAAAATACTGCCTTTCTTTATCACCTTAAGTATACTTATATATTTATTATAATCATTAAAAGTTTTTATAATAGTGAGACTCAGGTTAGGGTGTGTAGGAGAGATTACTTTCCATTAAAAGTAGGCCTTAAACTGGGATGTGTAATGTCACCATGACTAACATTTATAGATGGAGTTGTAAAAGAAGTAAATGCTAGGGTGTTGGGAAGAGGGGTGGGATTAAATTATGGGGAATCAAATACTAAATGGGAGTTGACAGTTACTTTTTGCTGATAATACTGTGCTTTTGGGAGATTCTAGAGAGAAGTTGCAAAGGTTAGTGGACAAGTTTGGGAGGGTGTGTAAGGTGATGAGGGTATCAAACGAGTTAAGTAAAGAAAAATTGGATATCACATTAGAGGGAGGGCGTATGGAAGAAGTGAATGTGTTCAGATATTTGGGAGTAGTTTTGTCAGCAGATGGGTTTATAAAGAATGAGGTTAATCACAATTGATGAAGGAAAAAAAGGTAAGTGGTGCACTGAGGTATCTGTAGAGACAAAAAATGTTGTCCATGGAAGTAAAGAAGGGAATGTACGAGAGTATAGTGGTACCAACACTCTTATATGGGTGTGAAGCATGGGTTATGAATGCTGCAGTGAGAAAGAGGCTGGAGGCAGTGGAGATGTCAAGTCTAATAAGGGTGGTGTAAATATTATGCAGAAAATTTGTAATGTGGAAATTAGGAAGAGGTGTGGAGTTACTAAATGTACTGGTCAGAGGGGTTATTGAAGAGGTTTGGTCATTTAGAGAGGATGGAGCAATATAGGTTGACTCGGAGAGCGTTTAAATTTGTAGGAGGGGTAGGGGTCGTCCTAGGAAAGGATGGAGGGAGGGGGGTAAAAGAGGTTTTGTGTGCACGGGGCCTGGACATGCAGCAGGCATGTGTGAGTATGTTAGATAGTAGTGAATGGAGACGAATGATTTTGGGGACCTGACGAGCTGTTGGAGTGTGAGCAAGGTAAGATTTTGTGAAGGGATTTAGTTGGACTTGAGTCCTGGAAATGGGAAGTACAGTGGATCCCCAAGTTTCGTAAAAACTTCATTCCAGAAGCCTGCTCAAGTGCCATTACCGAACGAATTACTCCTTTAAGAAATAATGTCACGTAGGTTAGTCTATTTCAGACCCCAAAAAATACACTTCCACAAGCACTTACAATATTATACTTACATAATTGTACGATTTCCGGGGTTTATGAAACTCGGGGGTCCACTGTACAATGCCTGCACTTTAAAGGAGGGGTCTGGGATAAGAACATAAGAAAGGAGGAACACTGCAGCAGGCCTGTTGGCCCATACTAGGCAAGTCCTTCACAATCCATCCCACTAACAGGATATTTGCGTAACCCAATTTACAATGCTACCCAAGCAATAAGCACCTGGAGTTAATCCTTTCCAGGTAAACTCCAGGTAGTCAGGTCACTTCCACTTAAGGAATTAGTATAGCATCTGACCTAGTAGCACAAGCTAGTCAGGTCCAATTCACACCCACTCATGTATTTATCTAACCTATTTTTAAAACTACACATCGTCTTAGCTTCTATGACAGTACTCGGGAGTTTGTTCCACTCATCCACAACTCTATTACCAAACCAGTGCTTTCCTATATCCTTCCTGAATCTGAACTTTTCCAACTTGAAACCATTGCTGCGAGTCCTGTCTTGGCTGGATATTTTCAGCACGCTATTTACATCCCCTTTATTTATTCCTGTTTTCCATTTATACACCTCAATCATATCTCCCCTAATTCTACGCCTTTCTAGAGAGTGCAGATTCAGGGCCCTCAGTCTATCTTCATAGGGAAGATTTCTGATACATGGGATCAACTTTGTCATCCTCCTCTGTACGTTTTCCAGTGCATTTATATCCATTCTGTAATACGGTTACCAGAACTGTGCAGCATAATCTAAATGAGGCCTAACCAAAGATATACAGAGTTGAAGAACAACCTGAGGACTTCTATTATTTATACTTCTTGATATGAAGCCAAGGATAGCTTTATTGCGAACACTTATGCAGCCTTGGTTTCAGATTACTGCTAACCAGAACTCTTAAATCCTTCTCACAATCACAGTGATTATGTATGAGTGAGGTGAAAGTGTTGAATGATGATGAAAGTATTTTCTTTTTGGGGATTTTCTTTCTTTTTGGGTCACCCTGCCTCGGTGGGAGATGGCCGACTTGTTGAAAAACCAAAAAAAAAAAAAATCAGGGAAACCGGTTAGCCGGACTTGAGTTCTGAAGGAGGGGTTTGGGATATTGGTGTTTGGAGTGACATCTAAACTGTCATGTCTGGGTGCCTCTGCAAAGACTGTGATTTTGCATGAGTGATGGTGAAAGCGTTTCTTTTTTAGGGTCACCCTGCTTCAGTGGATGATGGCTGTCATGTTAAAAAAAAAAATTAGGCAATAAACCCATAGTGCCATATAGAGCTGTGGGAGAGAGGTGTGAAGGTTTCGAATGAGCAAGGGGTAGGGATGTGTAGAAGTAGGGGTTAATGCAATCAAAGTTGGTACAGCACAATAGGTTAGTTTAGTTAAGTCAAAGAAAGAGTCTGTATTGAAGGTGGGGCTTTCAGTGAGGGTTAGTAAGAGTATGTCTGGGTGGTTTAGATGCCAGAAGTGGATCCCGCATACACATTGATAGACAGGACAATCTACAAAAATACAGTGGACCCTCGCTATTCGAACACTCCAAAACTCACCCTATTATGTAAGTTTATTATTGTAAGTGCTTTTATAAGTGTATTTTTGGGGGTCTGAAATGGACTAATCTAATTTACATCATTCCTCATGGGAATAAATTCGTTTGGTAACAGCACTTGAACAGCATTCTGGAATGAAGAATGTTCGAATAGGAGAGTCCACTGTACACTGAACAGACAGTGCTATCAGACAGTCCTCACAGTGATGCTGGTCATTTCTCCATGTGCTATCTATGAGTCATGTGTGTCCAGTACATAAGCTTTGGAATGTAGTCTCCCAAAACCAACAGTCTTTAAGATAGCCAGAATCCAAAAAATGGTTTGATAGAAAATTGGTTGTGGTCCAAACTTGGACCAACACTGTTGCCAGCAGTTGCAAAGGTGATGAGAGCAATGAAAAATAGAGTATGGAATACCCCTACGGGAAATCAGGGATAGTATAATGACTGAATTTCTGAAGAACACCAATCAGATACATATCCATGAATATGGACAAACAAAAATATCTAGATTTCTGTAACCTCCCTAATTTGTGTTCCCTAAATTAAGTTTTGCTTTCTGTCCCTTTATGTGTGTGGTGGAGGAAGTTACATTTTCATTGTTGTGGCTGTGGTGGGTGGGCTTTGGTTCCCTTTGGGTGGCCATGACGAAGGCTAAGTTAAGTACTACTGCCCACTGCATTTGCCATGCATGGCAATCTGCAATAATTGTTTCCACTCATCTGGAAACAGTTTGCTTGTGGTGCTGCAGCCATTGGGTAGACAACAGGTTTCTTTAGTGAGGGGAAAGAGGTCAAATTTGAAATTCAGTGCAGACCCTGCTGAATTAACTTGCTAGTTTTGTATCACTCTTATATGGTGGGACAGACTATTTAGCAAGGCCAAGCGATTTTGTGGCTGCCGCATGGTCCTCTTGGTCACTTACAGTGGTACCTGGACTTAAGAGTTTAATTCGTTCCTTGACCAAGCTTGTAACTCAAGTTGCTCGTATATCAAATCAATTGTCCTCATTGAAATAAACTGAAATGCCATTAATCCATTCCAGCCCCAAAAAAACTACCAATATTTTTTTGTTATGAGTTTTTAAATAAAAAAATCTATTTATAAATAAGAAATATTGTATACTCCACCCACCACCATCTCTACTACACCCACCACCATCTCTACTACACTCGCCACCCTCACTACACCCACCACCATATCTACTCCACCCACCATTATCGCTACTCCATCCACCACCCTCACTACTCCACCCACCACCTTCACTATTCCACCTACCACCCTCACTACTCCACCCACCACCATCTCTACTCCACCCACCACCCTCTCTACTCCACCCACCACCCTCACTATTCCATCCACCACCATCACTGCTCCACCCACCACTATTACTACTCCACCCACCACCATCACTACTCCACCCACCACCATACTCCACCCACCACTATCACTACTCCACCCACCACTATCACTACTCCACCCACCACTACCACTACTCCACCCACCACCATCACTACTCCACCCACCAACATCACTACTCCACCCACCACCATCACTACTCCACCCACCACCCTCACTACTCCACCCACCATTATCACTATTCCATCCACCACCATCACTGCTCTAGACATATTAATATTAATAATCTGAAAATAAAAAAAATAGATTTAACATTTAATTAAATATAAGGTAAGCACTTTATTTGGTAATACTATACCAGTTTCTCATTTACTTATGTTATACGAAAAGAGAAAAGTAATGTTTCCGTATAACTTGACAACCTGATGTGATAGAGATGAATAAAAAACACAATGAATCACTATTTTTCATATACAGTGGACCCCCGACTAACGAAATTAATCCATTCCAGGAGCTATTTCTGAACACGAAACTTTCGTAATTCGAACCCTTAGTTCCCATAAGAAATAATGTAAATACAATTAATCCGTTCCACAAAAAATATAATATAAATAACATTTACTTACCTTTATTGAAGAGACTTGCAGGCATCTGAAAGATAGGGAGGATGACAGGGGCAGGGTGTTAGTGGTTGGAAGGGGAATCCCCCTCCAAAAGGACTTCAGGTAACAAGTCCCTCTCTGGGGTTACTTCCCTTCTTGGTCTTTTAATGCCACTAGGACCAGCTTGAGAGTCACTAGACCCCTGCCTGGTGAAATAACTGTCCACAGTCCTCTGTTTCTGGCGACTCTTTAATACTTTCCTGAAGTGCAACATGGCTCTGTCACTGAAGTGGTTGCACATATGGCTCATTTCAGCTTGCTCAGGGTGGTGTTTTTCAACAAAACTTTGTAACCTATTCCACATTCCACACATTTCCTTAATGACTGAAGAAGGCACCTCCTCCTCCTCCTCTCTCTCTCCCTCCTCCTGTGAAGCAATAACCTCAGGTGTGGTCTGTTGCTGTTCCAGATGAAGCTCTTGCAGCTCTTCAGTTGTTAGCTCTACCCTGTGCTCCTCCACCAACTCTTCCACATCCTCACCACTCACCTCCAACCCCAGGGACTTGCCCAATTCCACAATATCTTCCACAACAAGCACAGGGTCGTCAGGGTCAGCGTCAGCCTCAAATCCTTCAAAATTCCTTTTTTCAACACAATCCGGCCACAGTGGTCTCAGAGCAGAGTTCAAAGTCCTGGAAGTCACTTCCTCCCAAGCCTTACCTATAAGGCCTATGCAATGCACGATATTGAAGTGATCTTTCCAGAACTCTCTTAGGGTCAATTCAGAGTCATTGGTCACATTAAAGCACTTCTGAAACACTGCTTTGGTGTACAGTTTCTTGAAGTTTGCAATGACCTGCTGGTCCATGGGCTGGATGAGAGGAGTGGTGTTAGGAGGCAAGAACTTCACTCTGATGAAATTGAAGTTGTCAGGCAACAACTCTTGCAAGTTGTGAGGATGAGCAGGAGCATTGTCCAGTACCAGGAGGCACTTGAGTGGCAATTTCTTTTCCAGGAGGTATTTCTTCACACTAGGGCCAAACACTCCAGTCAACCATTCCTTGAAAATCTCTGTAGTGACCCATGCCTTGGTGCTAGCCTTCCAATGCACACACAATTTATTCTTGTTAACACTGTGTTTCTTGAAGGCTCTTGGATTTTCTGAGTGATACACCAGTAAAGGCTTCAATTTAAAATAACCACTGGCATTGGCACACATCATAAGAGTTAGCCTGTCTTTCATAGGCTTGTGTCCTGGCTGTGCCTTTTCCTCCTGAGTAATGAAGGTCCTGCTGGGCATTTTCTTCCAAAACAGGCCTGTTTCATCACAATTAAACACTTGTTGGGGTTCAAATTTTTCAGTGTCTACGAACCCCTTGAATTCCTGCACAAATTTTTCAGCTGCACGTTTGTCTGAGCTGGCTGCCTCACCATGGCTCACAACACTGTGTATGCCACTACGTTTCTTAAACCTGTCAAACCAGCCTTTGCTGGCTTTAAAATCACTCGCCTCACCACTGGTTCCAGGCATTGTCTTCACAAGATCTGTGTGCAACTTCCTTGCCTTTTCACAAATTATCGCCATGGAAATACTATCACCCGCTATCTGTTTTTCATTGATCCACACCATCAACAACTTCTCAACCTCATCCACTGTTTTCGATCTATATTTCGTTAACACATCAACCCCTTTTGCAACATTAGCTTCCTTGATCTCATTTCCCTTTGCCAGGATAGTGCCGATAGTAGATACACTTTTCTTGTACATCCTGGCAAGCTCACTCAGACGTACGCCACTCTCATATTTTTCAACAATCTCTTTCTTCAGTTCGATGGTGTTCCTCACTCTCTTTACCACAGGGGTGCCACTAGGAAGCTTCTTTGGACCCATGGTGACTTATTTCACAGTGACAATCACTAAACCACCAAAAAATACAACAAATTTATTGTGAATGTTTGAAAGAGCGCGCTGGGTAATGTTCTCTCAATGGTAAACAATGCTTGACTGGCGTCCTGCGCAGGCGCGGAGCAGGTAGACAGGTCTAATACGTTTCGCTACACAAGCCCATTTTCGCTACACGAGAGTGAAAAAACCTTTCGTTACACAATTTTTTCGTTATACAGTGGTCCCTCGGTTTTCGTGCATCTAAAAACTCGAACATTTATGTAAGTGTATTTTCGTAAGTGCTGTTGCAAGTGTATTTTTGGGGTCTGAAATAGACTAACCTATGTGCCATTATTTGTTAAGGAAGTAAATTCATTCGGTAATGACACTTGAGCAGCATTCTGGAACGAATTTTTGGCGAAAACCGAGGGACCACTGTATGATCCTTTCGTTAGTCGGGGGTCCACTGTACAGTGGTACCTCTACTTACAAGCAGCTTTCAACTCGAACAATTATATAAGTGTATTTTTGTAGGTGCTTTTGTAAGTGTATTTTTAGGGGTCTGAAATGAATTAACCTAATTTTCATTATTTCTTATGGGATAAAAATTCCTTCGGTATCGGCACTTTAATAGCCGACTGAAATGAATTAAGCTCGTAAGTAGAGGTACCACTGTATGTATGTATGTATGTATGTATATATATATATATATATTTTTTTTTTTTCAACAAGTCGGCCGTCTCCCACCGAAGCAGGGTGACCCAAAAAGAAAGAAAATCCCCAAAAAGAAAATACTTTCATCATCATTCAACACTTTCACCACACTCATACATAATCACTGTCTTTGCAGAGGAGCTCAGATACGACAGCTGAGAATAGTCCCTCCCAGCTGTCACTATCTCAGACCCCTCCTTTAAAGTGCAGGCATTGTACTTCCCATTTCCAGGACTCAAGTCCAACTAAATCAATTAACTGGTTTCCTGAATCCCTTCACAAAATGTTACCCTGCTCACACTCCAACAGATCGTCATGTCCCAAAACCATTCGTCTCCATTCACTCCTATCTAACACGCTCACACATGCTTGCTGGAAGTCCAAGCCCTCGCCCACAAAACCTCCTTTACCCCTTCCCCTCCAACCTTTCTAGGACGACCCCTACCCCGCCTTCCTTCCCTACAGATTTATATGCTCTCCAAGTCATTCTACTTTGATCCATTCTCTCTAAATGACCAAACCACCTCAACAACCCTCTTCAGCCCTCTGACAAATACTTTTAGTAACTCCACACCTTCTCCTAATTTCCACATTCCGAATTTTCTGCATAATATTTACACCACACATTGCCCTTAGACAGGACATCTCCACTGTCTCCAGCCTCCTCCTCACTGCAGCATTTGCAACCCATGCTTCACGCCCATATAAGAGTGTTGGTACCACTATACTTTCGTACATTCCCTTCTTTGCCTCCATGGATAACATTTTTTGTCTCCACAGATACCTCAATGCACCACTCACCTTTTTTCCTTCATCAATTCTATGGTTAACCTCATCCTTCATAAACCCATCCGCTGACACATCAACTCCAAAATATCTGAAAACATTTACTTCTTCCATAATCCCTCTCTCCAATGTGATATCCAATTTTTCTTTATTTAAATCGTTTGATACCCTCATCACCTTACTCTTATCTATGTTCATTTTTAACTTTCTACCTTTACACACTCTCCCAAACTCGTCCACTAACCTTTGCAACTTTTCTTTAGAATCTCCCATAAGCACAGTATCATCAGCAAAAAGTAACTGTGTCAACTCCCATTTTGCATTTAATTCTCCATAATTTAATCCCACCCTCTCCCCAACACCCTAGCATTTACTTCTTTTACAACCCCATCTATAAATATATTAAACAACCATGGTGACATTACACATCCCTGTCTAAGACCTACTTTACCGGAAGTAATCTCCTCTCTCCTACACACCCTAACCTGAGCCTCACTATCCTCATAAAAACTCTTTACAGCCTTCAGTAACTTACTACCTATTCCATACACTTGCAACATTTGCCACATTGCTCCCATATATATATATATATATATATATACAGTGGTACCTCGAGTTACGATGGTCCCTAAAATCGCCCTTTTATGTAAGTTTATTTTTTTAAATGCTTTTGTAAGTATATTTTTGGGGGTTTAAAAGGACTAGTCTATTTTACATTATTCCTTATGGGGATAAATTCGTTTGGTAATGGCACTTGAACAGCATTCTCGAACGAAAAATATCGAACTCGAGGTACCACTGTATATATATATATATATATATAGTATATATGTACACTCACATATATATATATACAGTGGTACCTCGACTTACGATGGTCCCCAAACACACCCTTTTATGTAAGTTTATTTTTTTAAATGCTTTTGTAAGTGTAATTTTGGGGGTCTAAACGGACTAGTCTATTTTACATCATTTCTTAAGGAGATAAATTCGTTTGGTAATGGCACTTGAACAGCATTCTGGAATGAAAAATATGAAGTCGAGGTACCACTGTATATATATATATATATATATATATATAATAGGTGTAGGTTGGTGACAGCAACCGCCCAGGGAGGTACTACCGTCCTGCCAAGTGAGTGTAAAGAAAGCCTGTATTTGTTTACATGATGGTAGGATTGCTGGTGTCTTTTATCTGTCTCATAAACATGCAAGATTTCATGTATGTCTTGTTACTTCTACTTACACTTAGGTCACACTACACATTCATGTACAAGCATATGTATATACACACACCCTCTGGGTTTTCTTCTATTTTCTTACTAGTTCTTGTTCTTATTTCCTCTTATCTCCATGGGGAAGTGGAACAGAATTCTTCCTCCGTAAGCCATGCGTGTCGTAGAGCGACTAACATGCTGGGGGCAAGGGGCTAGTAACCCCTTCTCCTGTATATATTACTAAATGTAAAATGGGAAACTTTCGTTTTCATTTTGGGCCACCACTGGTGGAAACGGCCGACGTGTTGAAAGAAAGAAAGAAAGAAAAAAAATATATATATATATATTTTTTTTTTTTTTTCAACAAGTCGGCCGTCTCCCACCGAGGCAGGGTGACCAAAAAGAAAGAAAATCCCCAAAAGAAAAACTTTCATCATCATTCAACACTTTCACCACACTCATACATAATCACTGTCTTTGCAGAGGAGCTCAGATACTACAGCTGAGAAAAGTCCCTCCCAGCTGTCACTATCTCAGACCCCTCCTTTAAAGTGCAGGCATTGTACTTCCCATTTCAGGACTCAAGTCCAACTAAATCAATTAACTGGTTTCCCTGAATCCCTTCACACAATGTTACCCTGCTCACACTCCAACAGATCGTCATGTCCCAAAAACCATTCGTCTCCATTCACTCCTATCTAACACGCTCAAAATGCTTGCTGGAAGTCCAAGCCCTCGCCCACAAAACCTCCTTTACCCCTTCCCTCCAACCTTTTCTAGGACGACCCCTACCCCGCCTTCCTTCCCTACAGATTTATACGCTCTCCAAGTCATTCTACTTTGATCCATTCTCTCTAAATGACCAAACCACCTCAACAACCCCTCTTCAGCCCTCTGACAAATACTTTTAGTAACTCCACACCTTCTCCTAATTTCCACATTCCGAATTTTCTGCATAATATTTACACCACACATTGCCCTTAGACAGGACATCTCCACTGCCTCCAGCCTCCTCCTCGCTGCAGCATTTGCAACCCATGCTTCACACCCATATAAGAGTGTTGGTACCACAATACTTTCGTACATTCCCTTCTTTGCCTCCATGGATAACGTTTTTGTCTCCACAGATACCTCAATGCACCACTCACCTTTTTTCCTTCATCAATTCTATGGTTAACCTCATCCTTCATAAACCCATCTGCTGACACATCAACTCCCAAATATCTGAAAACATTTACTTCTTCCATAATCCCTCTCTCCAATGTGATATCCAATTTTTCTTTATTTAAATCGTTTGATACCCTCATCACCTTACTCTTATCTATGTTCACTTTTAACTTTCTACCTTTACACACTCTCCCAAACTCGTCCACTAACCTTTGCAACTTTTCTTTAGAATCTCCCATAAGCACAGTATCATCAGCAAAAAGTAACTGTGTCAACTCCCATTTTGCATTTAATTCTCCATAATTTAATCCCACCCTCTCCCCAACACCCTAGCATTTACTTCTTTTACAACCCCATCTATAAATATATTAAACAACCATGGTGACATTACACAACCCTGTCTAAGACCTACTTTTACCGGGAAGTAATCTCCCTCTCTCCTACACACCCTAACCTGAGCCTCACTATCCTCATAAAAACTCTTTACAGCCTTCAGTAACTTACTACCTATTCCATACACTTGCAACATTTGCCACATTGCTCCCCTATCCACTCTATCATATGCCTTTTCTAAATCCATAAATGCAATAAAACTTCTCTACCTTTATCTAAATACTGTTCACATATATGCTTCACTGTAAACACTTGATCTACACATCCCCTACCCACTCTAAAGCCTCCTTGCTCATCTGCAATCCTACTCTCTGTCTTACCTCTAATTCTTTCAATAATAACCCTGCCATACACTTTACCTGGTATACTCAGTAAACTTATTCCCCTATAATTTTACACTCTCTTTTATCCCCTTCCTTTATATAAAGGAACTATACATGCTCGCTGCCAATCCCTAGGTACCTTCCCCTCTTTCATACATTTATTAAACAAAAATACCAACCACTCCAGCACTATATCCCCCTGCTTTTAACATTTCTGTCATGATTCCGTCAATTCCAGCTGCTTTACCCCTTTCATTCTACGTAATGCCTCACGCACCTCCCCACACTCACATCCTGCTCTTCTTCACTCCTAAACGATGTTGTACCTCCTGGCCAGTACATGAAATTATCGCCTCCCTCTTTTCATCGACATTTAAAAGTTCCTCAAAATATTCCCGCCATCTACCCAATACCTCCAGCTCCCCATCTACTAACTCCCCTACTCTGTTTTTAACTGACAAATCCATTCGTTCCCTAGGCTTTCTTACCTTGTTTATCTCACTATAGTGTTTATCTCACTATAGTGTTGGTACCACTATACTTTCGTACATTCCCTTCTTTGCCTCCATGGATAACATTTTTTGTCTCCACAGATACCTCAATGCACCACTCACCTTTTTTCCTTCATCAATTCTATGGTTAACCTCATCCTTCATAAACCCATCCGCTGACACATCAACTCCAAAATATCTGAAAACATTTACTTCTTCCATAATCCCTCTCTCCAATGTGATATCCAATTTTTCTTTATTTAAATCGTTTGATACCCTCATCACCTTACTCTTATCTATGTTCATTTTTAACTTTCTACCTTTACACACTCTCCCAAACTCGTCCACTAACCTTTGCAACTTTTCTTTAGAATCTCCCATAAGCACAGTATCATCAGCAAAAAGTAACTGTGTCAACTCCCATTTTGCATTTAATTCTCCATAATTTAATCCCACCCTCTCCCCAACACCCTAGCATTTACTTCTTTTACAACCCCATCTATAAATATATTAAACAACCATGGTGACATTACACATCCCTGTCTAAGACCTACTTTTACCGGAGTAATCTCCCTCTCTCCTACAACCCCAACCTGAGCCTCACTATCCTCATAAAAACTCTTTACAGCCTTCAGTAACTTACTACCTATTCCATACACTTGCAACATTTGCCACATTGCTCCCATATATATATACAGTGGTACCTCGAGTTACGATGGTCCCTAAAATCGCCCTTTTATGTAAGTTTATTTTTTTAAATGCTTTTGTAAGTATATTTTTGGGGGTTTAAAAGGACTAGTCTATTTTACATTATTCCTTATGGGGATAAATTCGTTTGGTAATGGCACTTGAACAGCATTCTCGAACGAAAAAATATCGTAACTCGAGGTACCACTGTATATATATATATATATATAGTATATATGTACACTCACATATATATATATACAGTGGTACCTCGACTTACGATGGTCCCCAAACACACCCTTTTATGTAAGTTTATTTTTTTAAATGCTTTTGTAAGTGTAATTTTGGGGGTCTAAACGGACTAGTCTATTTTACATCATTTCTTAAGGAGATAAATTCGTTTGGTAATGGCACTTGAACAGCATTCTGGAATGAAAAAATATCGTAAGTCGAGGTACCACTGTATATATATATATATATATATATATATATATAATAGGTAGTAGGTTGGTAGACAGCAACCGCCCAGGGAGGTACTACCGTCCTGCCAAGTGAGTGTAAAACGAAAGCCTGTATTTGTTTTACATGATGGTAGGATTGCTGGTGTCTTTTATCTGTCTCATAAACATGCAAGATTTCATGTATGTCTTGTTACTTCTACTTACACTTAGGTCACACTACACATTCATGTACAAGCATATGTATATACACACACCCCTCTGGGTTTTCTTCTATTTTCTTACTAGTTCTTGTTCTTATTTCCTCTTATCTCCATGGGAAGTGGAACAGAATTCTTCCTCCGTAAGCCATGCGTGTCGTAGAGCGACTAACATGCTGGGCAGGCTAGTAACCCCTTCTCCTGTATATATTACTAAATGTAAAATGGAAACTTTGTTTCATTTGGGCCTAGTGGGAAACGCGACGTGTGAAAGAAAGAAGAAAAATATATATATATATTTTTTTTTTTTTTCAACAAGTCGCGTCTCCCACGAGGCAGGTGACCCAAAAAGAAAGAAAATCTCACACAAAAACAAACTTTCATCATCATTCAACACTTACCACACTCATACATAATCACTGTCTTTGCAGAGGAGCTCAGATACTACAGCTGAGAAAAGTCCCTCCCAGCTGTCACTATCTCAGACCCTCCTTTAAAGTGCAGGCATTGTACTTCCATTTCCAGGACTCAAGTCCAACTAAATCAATTAACTGGTTTCCCTGAATCCCTTCACACAATGTTACCCTGCTCACACTCCAACAGATCGTCATGTCCCAAAAACCATTCGTCTCCATTCACTCCTATCTAACACGCTCACACATGCTTGCTGGAAGTCCAAGCCCTCGCCCACAAAACCTCCTTACCCCTTCCTCCAACCTTTTCTAGGACGACCCCTACCCCGCCTTCCTTCCCTACAGATTTATACGCTCTCAAGTCATTCTACTTTGATCCATTCTCTCTAAATGACCAAACCACCTCAACAACCCCTCTTCAGCCCTCTGACAAATACTTTTAGTAACTCCACACCTTCTCCTAATTTCCACATTCCGAATTTTCTGCATAATATTTACACCACACATTGCCCTTAGACAGGACATCTCCACTGCCTCCAGCCTCCTCCTCGCTGCAGCATTTGCAACCCATGCTTCACACCCATATAAGAGTGTTGGTACCACAATACTTTCGTACATTCCCTTCTTTGCCTCCATGGATAACGTTTTTGTCTCCACAGATACCTCAATGCACCACTCACCTTTTTTCCTTCATCAATTCTATGGTTAACCTCATCCTTCATAAACCCATCTGCTGACACATCAACTCCCAAATATCTGAAAACATTTACTTCTTCCATAATCCCTCTCTCCAATGTGATATCAATTTTTCTTTATTTAAATCGTTTGATACCCTCATCACCTTACTCTTATCTATGTTCACTTTTAACTTTCTACCTTTACACACTCTCCCAAACTGTCCACTAACCTTTGCAACTTTTCTTTAGAATCTCCATAAGCACAGTATCATCAGCAAAAAGTAACTGTGTCAACTCCCATTTTGCATTTAATTCTCCATAATTTAATCCCACCCTCTCCCCAACACCCTAGCATTTACTTCTTTACAACCCCATCTATAAATATATTAAACAACCATGGTGACATTACACAACCCTGTCTAAGACCTACTTTTACCGGAGTAATCTCCTCTCTCCTACACACCCTAACCTGAGCCTCACTAT